>SNQJ01S0093673.1:4820-35763 GCA_010110895.2 Picea sitchensis
AAAAAAAAAAAAAAAACAACTCAAACAAAAGCCAAGAACAGTGTCGCAACTATAGCAATTGTGTCGCAAAGTCTCTTAAAGTCACGTATATATAGATAAAATAGTCAACTAGTCATTAACACCGACCAATGAGATAGGCAAAATTTGCATCGCTATTGCCACAAAATTTAGTCGCTATAGCGACGAAAATCCCGACTAGATTTAAATAAGATTTTCATCAATATTGCGACGAACTTTCGTGGCAATATCAACGAAAATCCCACCCTGTTTAAAAAAAATATGAAACTAGTTGAAGCATAGAAAAATTTCGTGGAATAATCCACCCATATGTAGTAGTGTCACATAGACACTTTGTCGATGAAACCCTGCTTATGAACACCCCCACAGCGCGAGAATACAACAATATTAACTTTATTATTTCTGACTTTGTGGAATCTTTAGGCATGGTTCTCAATATTGACAAGTCCAAACTCTACTTCTTCAACATGCCTATCATTGTATAGAATCATGTTTCCCAACTCCTAGGCATACCAAAGAGCTCCATTTTGTACTACTACCTAAGCATACCCCTCACGGGAGAGCCAGCGTGCTCCATCGCTTGGGACAACCCTCTCCTCTCCATCTCCCACAGGCTCAATAACTGGACCTTTATACCTCTAAATATTGCGGCTAGATTGGTCCTCCTCAAGTTGGTCCTGCAAGCCCTGCCCACCTACCTATTCATTGTCTTGGTAGTGCCCAAATCGGTCATCAAAGAAATCAGGAGCCTTCATAGAAACTTCTTATGGAATGGACATCAACCTAACAAAAAATGGGCTTTGGTAAGCTGGGAGAAGTTCTACAAACCTAAAAATCTAGGCAACCTAGGACTTCGGGACCCTAGAAAGATCAATCAATTCATGGGAGATAAAATGTGGTGGCAATGTCTCAATCATCCCACTAAACTTTGGGCACAAATATGGAAACAAAATTATGCCCCGACTACCCAAGCCAATCAACTAATTAGACTCAATGACCAAATCCAGGGCTCTAACATTTGGAACACGACCTAGAAAAATCACCTTCTAGTTCAAAAACATGCCTTCTGGGAAATCAGGAATGGGGAAAGTGCATTATTCTAGCAGGACTCTTGGCAACAACAAGAACCCCTAATCAATCTAGAAGAACTTAACCCCCTCATGCATGCACTACAACCAGAAGATTTTCAATGGGTCAAAGATCTATGGAGAAAAACCAACAAGCACATGATTGGTGGCAATGGAAAATAGAAAATCAGGAACTACAACTCTCAGGGGAAATGTATCTCCAGGCCTGGAAAGCCTATGCAAGCCACAGGAAAATCCCAATCTGGGAAGGTCTGGATATTCTTAGATGGGGGTACTCCAAAACAGGTAACTTCTCAGTCAAATAAGCCTACTATTTGTAGGGGAACTACCAGCAGCACGCTAAGGAGAGCACCTGGAGCAGGATTTGGAATTCAACCCTATGGCCCAAAGTTTCAACTTTTCTCTGGCTCACATTTCAAAACCGCATCCTCACCTAGGATAACCTCAAAAAAAGAGGCTTCATAGGCCCATCAATATGCACCCTCTACCAATAACAAGAGGAGACAATGGAACACCTTTTCAACAATTGTCACTACAGCCAATGGATTTGGGACCGAGGATCCCAAACAATGCACCCCTCTAACCAAAATAGGAATAGTATCAGGGATACCATAGAGAATTGGGACTTGATCTCTTTTCACAACCCAATTCTTGCACGTATCTGGTAGCTACTCTTGGGCTTCACCCTATGGCAGATCTGGAAAGAAAGAAAGAAACGGTTCTTCCACTCAAAAGCTTCCCCTCTTGCCTTAATATGGGAGAGAATAGTGAAGCTCATATGTGAAACAATCAAAAGTAATATGTGGACCCCAGTTGACATGATTTGTAATCCAGAGGAGATGTGCATTTTTCAAAATTGACATCTTAGTATGCACAATCAGCCCACCATGACTTTAATCAGTCACCCTCCTTACAGCCCAAGAATTTGGTCCCCACCTCCAACGGGATTTATAAAGATAAATTTTGATGGAGCCTCAAAAGGAAATCCAGGACCAGTGGGTTTCGGGAGAATTCTCAGAGACTCAAATGGCGGAATCCTCCACCTTGTAGCAGGCTTCCTGGGAGAAAACAAAAACAATCTAGTTGATCTTCTAAGTCTACTAAGAGGCCTCAAGGTCGCAATTTACAATCACTTCCAAAGGTTCATTGTGGAGGGGGACTCTCAGATTATCATCCATCTCGTAACCAAAATTCTCCATGGTGAACATCCAACAAAAATCTCACCTAGTAGGCATCTCTTGGGACTACTAGAAGACTTCGGATTGCTCCTCTGTCCCAACCTCACCATTATCCCATCTCACGTAAAAATGGAATCCAACAAAGTAGCGGACTGCCTAGCAAATGAAGGAGTTAACACCAAGTTGGAACAAATCCACTGGAAGGCTCAAAATTATGCCTACACTGATCTCTCAAAATGTTACCAAGACCTCGCCAATAGATATTTACTACCCCCATATGGGGTGAAATGTTTCTCAATAGAGACAACTGGAGCAGAGCCAAGCTTGGCCTTAAATGAGGTCCCCATCCCCTCAACATTAAGGATGGGAGTTGGATCTAACCACCTTTCTCATGACAGGGGACTTGCCCCTCGCATGAGCAGTCCGGTGTTGCAGTCAATTAATAAGGGGGAGTTAATGGAGTTGGACGTCTCATCGGCCCTCCTGTTTAAGATGAGCCCACGCCATGGATTCATCTAGTTAAAATTTTCCCTACACCAGTTCTGCAAATGTGATCTTTGGGGCAGTCACTATTTCACCCTCTACACTGTCTCTATCTGAATTTCCACTTCCATGCCACATGAGAGAGGGAATCCACATCGTGGCTCAGCCTGGTATGCCCTTTCTTCCTGACGAAAGAGGCTGCAAAGGATGGAACGAGCGTTATCTATGGATCAGACTCAACTCACGCGCAAAATAATTGTGACAAGAACGCCTCCCATGGAATATGTTGAAGAGGTCATCCCAAAGGAGCCAATTCAGGTTCCCTCGAAGCATCTCCTCTTCAATGTTCCTGATAACTGAAAGCCACCAAGAAAATTTCGGGAGGAAGCCTTCATGGCTTCTACTGAGAAACAACAAGCTCGCGACATGGAGAATGCACAGGAACCAAAAGAGTTTCCCACCTACTTCATAGAGGAGGAGACTCTGAAAGATATGGTCTCTCAGACAGTTGTACTCGCAGTTGGACACACCTTGGACGAAGGCATGGAAGGAAAACAGATTGAGGGAGATGGTATGGAAGCAAGCACTGAGAAGCATAGGGAAGCAGCACCAAGTGAGGCTGAGGAGAATAGATTGGGAGACATGATGAGGGAGCGTGGCATGGTCCTCACGTCACCTCCCATCTCGTCCATGCAGGAACAGTGGTGTGTCCCACCACATTTTTTCCACTCAGAGAACCTTGAATTGTTGTTTGATTTGCAGGGCCAGATGGCGGACCAAGTCCATCATGGCACCCTCATGGGTCAGCATATGGATATGCTCTGCGATGCCTTCTCCAACGCGCCAGCAGGGCAAAGATGACCAACTTGTGCACAACCTTTCATAATGCCAGCTAGGGAAACAACTCAGGATGATGACGTCGACATGGCCACCTTTGAGGTCACTGGGTAACTACCATTGTCTTGCTTCTGATTCCAGTCTTGTTGTTTAGAGTTATGCTTATGTTTCTAGTTGTATTTTCGAAAAAAAATAGTCACAATTCAGATAATGGAATGCCATCAGTCCTAGTTTCCTATGGGCAGGACTAATGGTGAACTACCCATTTTGGACAAAGGCTACTAGTTGTTCTGGTTTCTACTAAATCGGCGAAACAGATGGCAATCTATGCATAGCTATATTTTTGCCAATTAATATAGCAGGAACCACCTTTTTTACTTAAAAAAAATATATATCCACAATTAATTTCCTCCTTGGACCCATCTTATACACTCTTAGACATTCCCCTGTCTTGTGGATAAATCATCCCCCATCTCTGTCCATATTCCCAATAATTGATATCACATTATATTTATTAAAAATTAGAAAATACAATTAGCATATTACATTGCTTGGACATAGCCATATTCATATCTACATTATGCATTAATTAAATTGGGGATCATCGTGGGGATGTTACATTCCTTGTCCCCTACAATGGTGCACCATCCTCAGTGAAAAACACTATTCAAAAATACATATACAAATTTACATCATAATATTCATATAACAAAACTATGAAATACATTTACTCTCCAATGGTAGTCCCAACCATAATCTCTCATTCTTCTCAACCTATTGGCCCAATGAATGTTCCCCCTTCACTATCTTCAATCCATCGGGATACACTATTATTTTATCATGGCTATCAGTGAATGTGGCCAAGAATTTTGAGAAATGGATTTGCAACTTTAGCTGCCCAAAATTGAGTCTTGCATTTTTTTAACTTCTATTTTCTTCAAAATTGACAAAACATTGTGGGTATACCTCCAGTATAGTTTCTTCATGCTCACATGTTGAATATTCAGGACTATAGCAGGTCCATTGAACATTTATTATCCCTATGGATGTATTTTGGATCACTTTGACATTCCATTCCAGGATGCATACCGATTCCACCTAGAAAACCCTTTTTTTTTACACCTAGATCACAGTCCAATCAATAATATGGTTATGGTTAGGAACATTTTTCTTTAATAATGATACATGAAAAAAAATATGCACTCTCATGGATCTGGTTAATTCTATCATGTATGCAAATGGCCCTATATTCTTTAGTATTTCAAAGGTCCAAAATATCTTGTTGCCAACTTTTCTCAGCAACACAATCTTATCGAGCTTCTCTTCACTTTGACTTTGAGAAAAACATGTTCACCCACTTCAAAATCTCTAAAAACTAGGTTCTTATATGCATAATTTTTCTTCCTATCCTAGGAATCCTTTAAATTGATCTGAATTTTAGGGGGTATATGGTCTAAATTCGGATGACAAATTCATAAAGCTATAAAGTTAATAGATTGTCCATGTGGATCAAGGAGATGCCCACATCCTCATTAATTAATTGGGCTAATAGTTCGCCCATATGTTTCGAAGAGAGTCTCATCTCTCCATTATTGTATTGGGTTTTATTTTCCACTACTTGGTTAGTTGGGTAGTTAGATCTATTATTATAATAATAGAGACTCTTTTAATGATCTATTTCCATTATTGTATCGAGTTTTATTTTCCACTACTTAGTTATTTGGGTAGTTAGATCTATTATACTAATAATATAGACTCATTTAATGATCTATTTTTGACTTTGTCCAATGGACCATTTTGTAATGCTATATAAAGGCCTAACAAACTTTCTCATAATATCAAGTTACTCATTTTGGCTTCTCTCATATTTTATATTGTTCATTGTGAGATTAATTAGCTCTGAGTGATTTACTAGTAATTAATTTTAGAGGTGAGGCTCCTCTTTGAGCCTCACCTCATGAGTACTTCATTTACATGTTTCTTTCCATGCTAATTTTCATGCAAGATTGACACATCTAAGCTCCTCCTCTCTCGACATTCAATCCATCCAGATCTCATCCCCTGAGATCCAGATTAGCGGTATCATAGTGGTTCTGCTCTCCATCGGAACAAGGGTTTGAATCATGATGCAGGTTCAAACATTTGTATTAATCACCAACTTCTTTTTTGTACTATTGTAATCCATTTTATGAGCCATACATTGTAAGCATCACAGTTGGTCCACATGCACTACAGGGTTTTTTTTTAACCCTTAGATCTTTGTTCACCATTACAAGGAGAACCATACATGGATTCACTACATCCATACATGGATTCACTATATATGTACATGGATCCAATACATCCATTGGTATGCAAAATTTTCAACAAATTTGCAGGGTTTCCATGATTCCCACGGAAGTTCCACCACTTCTACAATAGCACATGCTTCTCTACAAACCCTTGGCATCCTTTGTGGAACTCTACACTCAGCCAAATTCAAAGAGGTTTTGAGACCTCTAAATGTCATTTCAAAGGCCCTACCATAGCTCACTAGAAAAACATATTCAATATCTCAAATGGGTATTTCACAGAATCTCATTTGGCTTCCTGGTTTGAGAGACATCATCGATTGAATCTCAGCATGTATTTGACCCAAGGAGGTCACGTGTACCACCATCTTCAACGATACTTTTATCCTTTCTCGGGAAACTACCGAAGGAGTTCCACATATGGATGTAAATATCTCTTAAATATATCAAATCAATATTTCTCAGAATATCATTTGGCTTCCTTGTTTGAGAGATATCATCGATTAAATCTTGACGTGTATTTGATCCACGGAGGTCGCGCTTGCCACCATATTCAAAGGTATTTTTATCCATTCTCATAAAATTACAGAAGGAAGAACATATGGCTGGAAATATCTCTTCAATATCTCAAATGGGTATTTCGCGGAATTTCATTTCATTGTCTAGTTTATGAGATATATTTGTTTGAAGAAGCACGTGTTTGTAACCAGTATGGTTGCGCACCCTTCAAATTTGTCCTGGTTTTTCTCATTCCATGGGCCACCTCAAAACAAGTTCCATATATAGATGGAAATATCTCTTTAGTAGCTCAAATGAGTCTTAAACAAAATTGGATTTCATCACCTGTAGAAGTTATGAATATATTTGTAGAAGGTTGTTCACAGCCCCCAAAGTCATGATTTTTCCATATTATTTTTAAAATTTTGGGATTTTATTAAAATTTATTTATCTTTCTACCCACGTACAATGTCATTGTCAACTAGGTTATGGGTCAACCACAAACCCACGGTTATGGGTCAACCATACAAAACCCTTCTCTTCATTGGGTATTTTCACATTGGAATCATAATGGTATGATAATCAGGTATCTATTTTTAGCATGGGTGAAATGATGGGGACCATCATTTTCTAAGGGGGGGGAATGATCTGAATTTTATAAACCTAATTTGCACCTAGCCCACATACCTGGCCTCTGGCCCTACTAGTTTCCATTTTCTTGAGCCAAGCTCTTCTAAAAGCCCTCTTTTTGAGCCATACACACCCTGGCCTTCTCTGACTCGCGTGTGCATTCTACAAAGGTAAAACAAGATTAAGGCAACTCTACCTTTAAATCCTTAGTTTGATGTGATCCTTAAACTCACTCACTCCTTATTTGCAAGTCTCCTGCCAAAGCTAACCTTCATTCACACATAGACAAACAGAGATCTACAAACATGCATTTCATATACTAATTATTGGGTTAGATGTGACAATATCATAAAACAATACACAATTTGAACACATAATATGGTGGGATAGAAAAAATTTATTACGTTTTGTGTGAAATAACAGTAAACTTACAATATGTGGCCCACAACGCTCCTCGAACTTGGTCTGGGCTCCTCTTCTAGCACTTTCCAATTACTCAACCTCACAATGCAATTGTGAGGAAATTGGGGCAAAGGGGGATAAATTTGGGCAGAGTTTCTATGCTCTTCTTCTTCTCCCCTTCAAATGGGACCCTACCCTTATTTTATAGGTAGTTATCTGGTTGAGTGATTGGCTATGGGCAGTCAAATGGTTTATGTAACTTACCCAAAATTGTGAGTTATGTCTGAAACTTTCCATTTTTAGTGCTTTTGTCAATATCTGCTTGAGTTGTAGAAAGCCTGCATGTCTGTCATGAGTGCACACCGCAGGCATGAGAGACCCGGGCATGTGGCAGAGCTCCAAAGAGGGGCTTTTGCAAAATAGCTTGGCAGAAAATGGCAACTAATAGTAGGGCCAGGAGGCCGGTATACTGAGTTGCAAAATTAGTTTATAACACTGAATTTTCAGAGGTATATGGTCTAAATTTGGATCACAAAGTCATAAAATCTATAAATTAATAGATTGTCCATGTGGATCAAGTTGATGCCCACATCCTTATTAATTAATTGGGTCCTTATTAATTAATTGGGCTAACAAGTTGCCCATATAGGTCAAAGAGAGTCTCACCTCTCCATTATTGTATTGGGTTTTATTTTCCACTACTTAGTTAAATGGGTAGTTAGATCTATTATTATAATAATAGATACTCATTTAATGAGCTATTTCCATTATTGTATCTAGTTTTATTTTCCATTACTTAGTTAGTTGGGTAGTTAGATCTATTATACTAATAATATAGACTCATTTAATAAATAAAAATTTACTTTGTCCAATGGACCATTTTGTAATGCTATATAAAGGCCTAGAAAAACTTCTCATAATATCAAGTTACTCATTTTGGCTTCTCTCATATTTTATATTGTTCATTATAAGATTAATTAGCTCTGAGTGATTTACTAGTAATTAGTTTTAGAGGTGAGGCTTTGCTTTGAGCCTCACCTCCCGAGTACTTCATTTACATGTTTGTGTCCATGCTCATTTTCATGGAAGATTGGAACGTCTAAGATCCTCCTCTCTCAACATTCAAGCCATCCAGATTTCATCCCCCAAGATCTAGATCAGTGGTATCAGAGTGGGTACGCTCTCCATAGGAAAAAGGGTTTGAAACATGTTGTAGGTTCAAACATTTGTAGCAATAACCAACCTCCTTTTGGTACTATTGGAATCCATTTTTTGGTCCATATATTGTAAGCATCACATTTGGTCCACAGGCACTATAGGGCTTTGTTTTTACCCTCAGATATTCATTCACCATTACAAGGAGAACCATACATGGATTCACTACATCCATACATGGATTCACTATATCTATACATGGATCCACTACATCCATTGATATGAAAAATTTTAAACAAATTTGTAGGGTGTCCATGCTGCCCACAGAATTTTCGCCACCTCTAAAATACCCCATGCTTCTCTACAAACCCTTAGTATCCTTTGTGGACCTCTACACTCATACAAATTCAAAGAGGTTTTGGGACATATACATATCATTTAAGAGGCTCTACTATAGCTCATTAGAAACATATATTCAATATCTCAAATGGGTATTTCGCAGAATCACATTTGGCTTCCTGGTTTGAGAGATATCATCGATTGAATCTCAACATGTATTTGACCCAAGGAGGTCGCACGTACCACCATCTTCAATGGTACTTTTATCCCTACTCAGGAAACTACAGAAGGAGTTCCACATATGGATGTAAATATCTCTTAAAGATATCAAATCATTATTTCTCGGAATATCATTTGGCTTCCTTTTTTGAGAGATATCATTGATTGAATCTCAACATGTATTTGGCCCAAGGAGGTCGCGTGTACCACCATATTCAAAGGCATTTTTCTCCCTTCTCAGAAAAATATAGAAGGAGTTTGAAATATGGATGGAAATATCTCTTCAAAATCTCAAATGGGTATTTCGTAGAATTTCATCCCGTTGTCTAGTTTATGAGATATATTTGTTTGAAGAAGCACATGTTTGTAACTAGCGTGGTTGCGCACCCTTCAAATTCGTCCTGGTTTTTCTCACTCCGTGGGCCACCTCAAAAAAAGTTCCATATATAGATGGAAAGATCTCTTCAATAGCTCAACTGAGTCTTCAACGAAATTGAATTTCATCACCTATAGAAGAAGTTCTGAATATATTTGTAGAAGGATGTTCACAGCCCCCAAAGTCACGATTTTTCCATATTATTTTTTTAATTTTGGAATTTTATTAAAATTTATTTATCTTTCTACCCACGTACAATGCCATTCTCAACTAGGTTATGGGTCAACCACAAACCCATGGTTATGGGTCAACCATATAAAACCCTTTTCTTCATTGGGTATTTTCACATTGTAATAATAATGGTACGATAACAAGGTTTCTATTTTTAGCATGGGTGAAATGATGGGGACCATCATTTTCTAAGGGGGGAGGAATGATCCTAATTTTAAGGGGTATATGGTCTAAATTCAGATGCAAAAGTTATAAAGCTATAAATTTAATAGATTTTCCATGTGGATCAAGTGATGCCCACATCCTCATTAATTAATTGGGCTAACAGGTTTTCGATATGGGTCAAAGAGAATCTCACCTCTCCATTATTGTATTGGGTTTTATTTTCCACTACTTAGTTAGTTGGATAGTTAGATCTATTATTATTATAATAATAGATACTCATTTAATGAGCTATTTTCATTATTGTATCGGGTTTTATTTTCCACTACTTAGTTAGTTGGTTAGTTATATCTATTATACTAATAATATAGACTCATTTAATGAGCTCTTTTTGACTTTGTCCAATGGACCATTTTTTAATTCTATACAAAGGCCTAGCAAGTCTTCTCATAATATAAAGTTACTCATTTTGGCTTCTCTCATATTTTATATTGTTCATTGTGATATTAATTAGCTCTGAGTGATTTACTAGTAATTAGTTTTAAAGGTGAGGCTCATCTTTGAGCATCACCTCCCGAGTACTTCATTTACATGTTTTTTCCATGCTTATTTTCATGCAATATTGGCACGTCTAAGATCCTCCTCTCTCGGCATTCAATCCATCCAGATCTCAACCCCCGAGATTCGGATCATAAATTATGCTTGATCTTTACCATTTTTTGTTCCATTTACTTTAACAATTATGGCCCAATGAAAGCTTTGTCTGTTGGGTTATCCCAACTCACTAGAATGTTACAGTTCCTGCCATATAATGCTTCAAATGGGCTCATTTTTAATGAGTCTTGATACTCATTATTGTAAATAAATTCCACTAAGTGGATATAATATTCCCACTTTGATGGCCATTCCATTACACACATTCTAAGCATGTCTTCAATGATTGTGTTAGTCCTCTTTTTTTTCCCACCAGACTCTAGGTGATACATTGTACTGAGATTTAAGTTTGTCCCAAATCCTTTGAACAATCCTTTGCAAAAATGTGATATAAATTTTGTAACTTTGTCTGAAACAATCGCCTTAGGCACTCCATGTAGCCTAAAAACTTATTTCATGTAAATCTATGCAATGTTTGTTGCCTTGTGTGTAGTATTAACAAGAAGAAAATGTGAATCTTTTGTTAATTTATCTACCACCACCATGATGGAATCATGTTGCTTCATTGTTCTCAAAATATTTGTAATGAAATCAATTGTAGCTACTTCCCATTTCTAATTAGGAATGGGAAATGGTTGTATCATCCCCACTAGATATCTATGTTTTTTCTTAACCTTCTATAACTCTAGACACTGGGGCATGTAATTAGCCACTTCTTTCTCCATTCCTTGAAAAATTTATTGCCTTCTTACAAATGAAATTGTCTTCTGATATCACGTGTGCCCAACATATTGCACATTGTGCATTTCCCTCAACACTATATTTTTCATCTCTTCTAAAGTTGGCACATGTAATTTTCCTTTGTACATGAGGATTCCATTCTGTTTCAAATCATAATAATTAAATTTCTATTGTAAATGGTCTTGTTGTAACATTTGTTTTATTTTTACATATTGTTGGTTTGAATTTGCAGCCTCTAAAATTTCATATTTTAAATTTTTGTTGAACATGCTTACAGGTGCCTAAATTGGCATTTTTTCATAACCCTTTCAATACCATTTTCCCATTGGTCACTCTCTCTTGATATCTTTATCATCCAGTTTTTCTTAATTTTCACCTAGGTATCAATCTTCCCCCATATGCCATTTTTATGCCATTCTTACATATTTCTTAAGGAAATTGTTACCTTCTTGCACTAACATTGTTATACATGAGAAAATATAGTGGTTGCAACTCCCTGTAGGAGTTACAAATCCTCTACAAGTGTTGCAACTCTGATAATGATAAAACTATTGAAATACCAAATGCATACCCTATTGCTACAACTCCAAGACAATTTTTACAACATATCAGTCAACGTTACATTCGTTGGTCAGAGATCACTCCTCACATGGAAAGGTGACGAAAGGCAAGTGGACAACCAAAAGAGGGAAACAATTTTCCTACCAACCATCGCCCAACTGATCTGAGTCAACATATGCCCACTCTTTTCTAAAATTTGGCGATATTGATGTAAACGGATGAACAAATTGATTCTCATGGATATCCATCTATCTCCTTTTTTTATTTATGCATTATTTGTATTGTATAAAATATCAACTTCCCTTGAGCTATGGGGATTGTTCTGGCAATAATATTTGGTTGTATCGTAAAACTTAGATCATCTGCAATATAATTTCCTTTCTCCTCCTGTTCATCTGATGGTGTGTTGAGTGTTCATGTTATTTTGATTATGTGATCCAGTACCTTGTCTAAGGAGGTAGGGACCCTCCTTAGTTAGGTACTTCATGTAAATTACGCATATGATTAGCGTTTCATTGTCATTTATTTAATTCCGTAGATACTTTGTTTCTCTATATTGTTGCAACTCCATGTTTTATAAACAATTAATTACAATTCATGCACAATTAGTATTTTGTTCCTTTATGTTTTGTGATAATAGATGTGACTCATGTGTTGATTAGATTTATGAAAATTTATAATAGTTTGTGGATTACAAATGTTGTTTCAACTCTCAGTGTTGCAACTTTTAATTTACTTTTCTTTCTTTCATATTTGTGACATCTTTATCCTCTAACAATTTGGGATTGATATTCTATCAATTTTATGAGTTGTCATTCTCTTATGCATCAGATGATAACATGATTTTAACACATTGCATTGTATGTACAATCACATAATTGTTACAACAAGTCAAGGTTATCATCATACTTGAGCAAGTCACCATTAGGTACTAGTGTAATTTCCTTTTTCGCAAAGTTTGATTTACTTTCTGCAAGAGTGATTTACTTTCGACAAAGTGTGATTTACTTTCCGCAAGAGTGATTTAATTTCCGCAAAGTGTGATTTACTTTTTGCAAGAGTAATTTACTTTATGAAAAGTATGATTTAATTTCTTGCAAGTGTGACATTTATTTCCCTGCAAAATATGAATTTAAGTAGTATAGATTGGTGACTTAATTAAGTATCTTGAAATCTTTCTTTGTGACATCCTATTGAAAGTACTACAACTCCTTGGAAATTATAGAAGTCTACTTGCATATACGGTGCATGACAGTTCATAAGTAAGATAGAACCTCAAATTGATAATTAAATGCACAACTCTTTAGTTTCTTACTAAATTAATTGGGAAGTAATTGAAAAGTCCGTCATTTTTTGTGACATTGTCAGGGAACTGTCAAAAGTGTAGTTGTTGTTTTTCTATTGTGTGGATTTTCATTTTAGTAGATTGAGTAATATGATTTATTTTCAACAATTCATATAATTGTTTTCTAATATTTTCTATGCATAGATTTTGATATTAACAAGGTAGATTTATTATTTGATCCAAAAACTCTTGAAAAGATAACATTGAAGGTCAATATCAAGAGGGAAAGGAGAAAATTTAACCAAACTATCTATCACCTACAACAAGTTTTCTTTCCAAGAAGAAACCTGAGACCTCCCCTCAAGAATCTGAGACTATACAAGGGTCTATGAACATAGTGTGTTCCACTTTCATAGGAGTAAATCAGTGAAAAAAACCACTTCGAGGAGTTCCTTTTTCGTAAGGAACCTTCAGAGAAAAAAGGCATCCCTTAGAGAGAAATCGAACACAAAGTTGCCAAGGAGGATGCCTCTACCTTCATATTTCCAATTAGAGGATCAAATGAAGAGGCCAAAATGAAGAATGTCCCTCATTCATCCTTGCCAAACTTTCATGGTTTATTGAAAGAATATCTTGACACCTTCCCCTTTGAATTTGATGTGCTTTACAAAATTTATGATTATGTGTTAGATGCCTAGAAACTGAATGTTTTTCTTACCACACTCAACAATGTTTCACTATCTTGGTTCATGGGACTTGGTAGGGATAACATCCACACATGGGACCAGATGAAGAAGAAATTTATAAAAAAATACCAAAAATATTGCAAGGATAAAGAAAGGAGGGGGGAATTCTTCAGGATGACACAACATGAAGACGTGATCCTTGAAGATTACGTTGGGAAGATCAAATAGAATTTATAGAGAGAAAGGAAAGGATATTTGGCTCCTGAGACATGACATGTCTTATTCCTGAGAGGAATCTGAGATGATTGCATTGAAATTATCAACCTTATGTTTGGAGGATATGTTTCTCATTTAGAATATGACTTTATCTTAGAACTTTGTCGCAAATATTCCAAAGGCACTTCAAAAATAGGAAAAAGACCAAGAGATATATTGGTAAGAACTGGAAATACTGTTGGAGGTGGATTTGCAAGAGAAGAGATCAAGAACATGTTAGATAACTTCAATACTAGTATACTTAGTTCACTGAGCTCCCAGTTGGATACACTACAAATGAAGAAGAATAAAGAAGAGACAGGACGAGCTTTTGCCATCTTTTTCCCAAAGTGAAAAATGAAGCACCCATGAAAAGAATATTTGTTGGATCAAATTGAGGTTTTTGGAATATGCAGTGAGGATCATGCTACTTGAAACTGTCCATCCTTACCAGGACTAAAAGTTGTCTATCAAAAAATTGAGGAATCAAAACAATTATGCTTTGTCTCTCAAAAGAGACCTTGGCAACCCATATCTCAAGGTATGATTCAAGACCAATATCGGTATTTTAATTCATATTGGACTAACCCTTCCATGTAATATTCTTCTCAACCATGGGGTATATCAATGGGTGTCTCCTCTTCCTCCAAACCAGTTATGAAAACAAGGGTGAAAAAATTCCACTTTAGGGAGCTCTCAACAGCTCACAACACAGCCACCCATGCAACTTCTTCCCCCTAACCAATTGAAAACATCCACACCATCCCCTCCTCAACAAAAACTACCTACATAACCCACACCTAACCCTAATCATGGAAGGCCATGAAAACCAACTCAAGTTGATGGACTTGTTTCCTACTCGACCTATTCCATCTCTTCCCTGGAATGCAATGATATCCACCTTCGATCTAGGAAGACACTAACTAAGGACCAACCTTGTATTCATATTGAATATTTTAATGGGGATGTTTGAAATGAAGAATCAGAACCAAAAATATCTCAGGAACCCTTGAAAGATGATAATTCACACCCTAAACTTCAAAACCCACCCTATCCAAAAAGATTAAACCTAGAAAAACCTCTTACTCAGACTGAGTTTGAATTCTTGGTAGAAATAAAGAATGTGTGTGTTAAAATATCATTGCTCCAAGACATCAAGGACGTGTCTATATTTTTAGAATTCATACAAGAAATTTGTTTAAGGAAACCCAGTATAAAAATGAAGGACCCTCAAACTATCCATGTCATGCGAAAAATACCATACTTAATGATGGGGGGAGTTCTCACAACTAAATACTTTGACCATGGAATTCTAGTAGTTAATGTGCAGATCAAAAATACACTCATTAGAAACACATTAATTGACCTTGGTGTTCCCATTAATGTTATGGTGCATGATACCATGCAAGCCTTAGGACTTATGGGCCTTAGGGAACCCCCAACCATACTCCAACTTGTTGTCAGATCAACCATCAAACTAGAGGGAATCTTATAATATGTAGTGATTTCCATATATTTATGGGAATATCCCATGGAATTTATGGTCCTATAGCCCAAAACCTCTCTGGGAGGGTCTCCTTTAATATTGGGAAGGCATTGGTTGGCATATGTGGATTCCTACATCGGTTGTAGGTCAGGAAACATGGCCATCTCCCACGGGACCTCGACAAAACAAATAACCATCTATCCTCCCACCAAAACCAACATATATATCAAGACACCACTCTAGGTCGATGGAGAATATAGTGATTAAGAAGGAGAATATCATCAAGTCCTCTCTATATATCACTAATTAGCCATTAGATAGAAAATGGAGGATGACAGATTCAATGATTTCATAGCCTCTTCTTCTTTTTCGGTCAACTCACTTGTTATTGATGTTGGCGAAAAAGTGATAAGACCAGGGCCCTCTTACAGTTACCAACAAAAGGTATCGATGTAGTCTAGAGAACTATCATTTTCATCTTCTTGGGAGGGAGGAAGTCTCACTTGAAGCGCAACCGAGACAAGAAAGAAAGGGAAGGGTAAGGAGAATACTTAGACAAATTTCTAAAGTATAAAGATTCATGTTAGTCTTGCGCAAGATAAATTAAACATGTAGCAGTTCTAAACGTTTCCTAACTAATAATAAAGAAACAGGGTTGCATTTCCATTCACAAGGAAGAAATTAAGCATATCAAACATAAAAAATAATACAGAGTAGTATTCAAGAGAATCAGAAAACTAAATACACAAGATATATTTGAAATTTGGGCCTCCAATTGTATTAGCATATTAGGTTCTACTCACAGCTTGAGTCACATATACAAATAATCAGTGGATACTCCCCAACTAGTGTGAGACAAGGTTATCTCAGTCCATTGCTCTTTCCAACTCTACAATAATACATAACTCTATTACATTGATAGTTTGGTTCTTACCCAGATCTCAAGACTTGGCTAAGCTAACAACATGAATAATAACAAGAATGAATCTAGCAACAACAACAACAACCATAGAAACAACATAAACCTTATTAGAATCATATCGATCTCATAGATATAATCCGATCTAAGTTTTTTGGTTGAAAACTCAAGATTTCTCTCTTCTTCTTGATCTTGTTGCAACTTCTTTCTTCAAAAGTGATGTTGAATTGTCCTTCCAACTGCTTTTTTTTTCTTCCTTTATTCCTTTTTCTAGCATCTTGTGCAACTTTTGTTTACCAAAATGAATCTACAACATAACTTGTGAAACTTCTATTCATCAAAATGAAGGGGCCAACAGGCCCCGACCACCATCCTTGACTCATCCTGAGTCAAATCTTCATCTCTTTCATGGTCTGTGGGTTCTCCTATTTTTTACCTTTATCTTTTGTCTCTAAGTTTCTTCCACTTCCATATTGAGTGATTTCATATTTTCCTTCTTCAAATGAAGGGCCCAACTTAGGTACTAGTTCTAAGTATTTTTTCTTGACTTCTTGGAAGTTTCCAACCTTGTCCTTCCACTTTCTGGAAAACAATGAAGCTTCAACAACAAACTGTCGGGTGGTGTCTATAGTGCATGATTTTGGATTGGAAGCAACTAGAGAGTTCCATTCTGAGTCAGATATGGAATTCACTTGGTGCATATGTATATAATATCTCTGGACTACGGGTCAAAATTATCTTAGTTATTTCTTAGCCATTGTTTGAGATTCAAACAGTGCATTCAGATCATTTCCCTCCTACTAGATCTTGTCAATTTTTTCTTGTTGTTACAGTGGATCCATGGTGTTGGTCACTTCTTCATTGAGCAATTTGATCTTCAAGCATAGGTCCTCAAATGTTTGGTTGTGCCTCGAAATAATTCCCATCCAATCACTAACCTCTTTGAAAATTGTTGTTCATTTTGTAGTCCTTTTATGCAAGGTCACTCTTGCATTGTTTCCTTCCAAAACCATTTTTTCCAGTTGGTATTGGAGCTTCCTGGGTTGTAGTTGGTCTTCTCACTTACTTTCCTGCAACTGTACTTCAATATCTTCCCCTCCTTCTACCAACTCAGACCAGGCTAGATGAATTAATTCGATCTATTCCACAAGCTCACCTGTTGCACTAGATTCTGGAAGCTGAGGTGTTATCTTTATGATCATTGTCCAAGCCTATGTTAGTTTTTCCTTCACCTTCTCTACTTTATGCTCTGCCTGAATCTTTAAATATTCCTCCTACATTCTTTGTGTCTACACTAGGATTCCTTCTTGCTTCCAAAATTTGGCTTCCCTTTATTCTCGCTAGATCCTCTGCTCCAATTGCTCGGTTGAGGCTCTCATTAAGCCCATTAGCTATGTTTTTGACGACTAAGCAAGGTCACCAGATGTAGTAGTGGAGTCCAGGAGTAATCGACCTTTTAGTGGAAATCCACTAGCCATTTAATGTTTTGAGGGTGTCTGCACTTCTTCTTCACCTGGGGATGGACCTTGTAGTTGATGTGCAAGTCTAGTCTTCTAGGGAGAACCTATGTCTTTTCCAGGAAAAGTTGTAACAGTTTTGCTCATTGCTATGGATTCTAGCGTACTGGCTCCAGTTGCACTTTCAAAGATGTGGTACTTTGTTCTGATTGTGTTGATTGATCTTATTGTGTTCATGTCCTTAATGGTAGCGAAACTTGTGGATTCTCACTTATTTTTGTGGGGATCTCAACATTGATTGTTGCAATGGGAACTTACGATTATGGGGTGACTGAGGGGATTTATTTTTGCTAACTTTCTGTCAAAGGAAAAGCAACCGAAATGGGTACCGACAGAGCGGTTGGTTGGCTCAAGGTTTTGGTATTCAAGGTAATGGGTACCTTGACGTTCTTGGAAGGGTCAGGGATATCTAGATGCATTGGCTCAAGGGATGTGGGTCGGGAGGGAACAATGGTATCTTGTGGTGGTGATTGGGCTTATGGTGGTGATGGGGATTTCTTAGTAATGATAGTTGAGAATGTGTTGGCATATGGCGCAGGATCATATGTGATGGTAATCATAGTCTGGGAAGCATGATTGACTGCTCTAGTATGAGGTAAAACCGTAGATATTGGTTGTGGGTTCAATATTTTTATACAATAAATACTTGTTCAAGGTTTCTTAATTGATACATCCCTTATAAACGTAGAAGTTAGGATCTCGTTGACATATTTCACTGATAGCACAACATTTTTTGGGAGCTACGAAAACACTAGAAATTTCCTCTTCTTCCGCTCCAGAGGTTGCTCTTCCTTTTTTGCTTCTGATTCTGTTGGTGTTTGGGCTTTCTGTTTCACCTCCGCTGCGCCGGAACTTGGTCATGCTTCTTCAAATTTCCCCCTTTTCTTTAAAATCTCTGGTGGCAAGAGGTACTTCATACCTGACTTGCGAGAGTTGTGCTTGATGTCGTTCCATGACATCATCTCTTTTTCAAATGCTTCCTCATCAAGGTAGAAAGGTAGTAACCTTAAGTGGAAGTCCTCAGGATTTATGTGCCTCGGCCACACAAAGGTATTGTGGCGATTTAGACCAAATGCGTTGTTCCTGGTGTTGGGATTCAACATCTCTTGTGGTATTCACCACCGCTGAGTTGCATCAATGAGATGATTGTACCACTTTAAAAAGGCTGCATTTTTTAACTTTAGGTTCTCATGATCCTCCCTTCCATGCCATGGTTCAAACATTTTCGAAAGGATACCTTTTTCCACTGGTGCCAATTGTCTTCATGTGGGTGACCTCCATTTCCACATTGCAAATGCTACTAACAGGTATCCATATGTGAATGTTCCTCCTTTCTCCTGAGCTTCCTCACAAGCAACTAGGAGTTCCTCTAGTAGGTAGTTGCACCAATTTAACATAGCTCCATTTGCACAGAAGTATACTACTGAAAGAGAATCTAAGGTGCATTCTCCCTTATAGTAGGAGTGCATGACCTTAATCTCAATGACATAGTAGGTTGTCTGGACCGTTTCTAGAATAATCGGCTCAATATTCACCATGCACCCTCCTCTCTGAGTGTGGAATTTCTCATACAGGTTGACTTCTCCCTTCCTCTTCCCATGCTTGCTCATGCCTTGGAATCCTTTGGACACATCCTCTCCCTCGAGGGATAATCCAGTGAGATGGTGGATATCATCTGCATGAATCAAATATCTTCTTTCAAGCCATAGGGTCATGTCATGCACTCAACTGATCAGAAATTTTGTGCATCGTGCAACCTCATTAGTGGTCTCGAAGACCGGTAAATACTCGATGTGCATAATTGTGGAATTAAACAGGTTTATGAATTCTAGTTTTGGGACAAATTACATTAATCCCATTGCATCTGGAGCCAAGTCCTAGAACATGTTAATATTCATCTGCGGAAAAAATACTTGGTCCATCAGGTCAAGGTCCAGGATTTTTTATGTTCTCGGTCTTCCCCTTGACATCGCCTATGACCTCAATCCTGGGATCATATAGATCATATGGAGTTGCTTCTTTGGGAGATGAAATCTAGCCTCCTGTTTCTCTCGGCATGCTGGCTCTGAAGCACTGGTAAACTGGGTGAGTTGGGGTCGGCGTTGCAACTAGGAAGAAAAAGACTTCTCAAAGTATGCTTGGGTGCAGATAATTCAAAACCAAAGGGTAGCTAACAACAAGTGAGTCTCACTCCTCGAGTTTGCGGGATATTATAAACTAGATAACTGGAAAAATCTATAGTCTATCATAAAGACACTCGTACTCAGGCCAGTAATGAAATCTCAAGCTTCGGCGTCCGACAGGACTGGTAATGGGGTAAAATCCATCGGGTGATATTGGATTTAATGTACAAGCTGACAGGGACATGGTTGACCTGAGGGGGATTTATGTTTCAACGGTTGAGAATCCCGGTGGGGATATCGATGGAATCTACACGTATCATGCCTTTATAGATTAATGAAAAGTTCTGATGGGTTATTGTAGCTACCATAAAGGGTATGATTGGCTATGACATGGATGTTACTTAAGCTTAGCTACAGTTCGGATTTACTCCTCCCAGACCACAATGATGGTCTTTGTCATGTTTAATGACCTCCTTTAATATGATGGTGACTCATCCAACCCTGTGGAGCTGAGCAAGAAGTTATACACAAAAGCATCACTTAGACTGAAAAAGAAACATATGTCATGGTGCAACTATGCACACTCCGACATTATTAATTGAATTAAAGAAATTACATAAAATTAAAATATAAATACTATACATGATCCTTTGGACTAGAGAAACAATCCTTTGTCTCAATCATGATAAATCTAGGGTTTCAGGAGGCCGAAATTCACCCAAACTGGTCAAAGGATGCCATCTAGTTGTGTTAGCTTCACTACACCAAAGTGTCGTATTTCCGCAACTATGAATGGACCCAACCAATGCATGCACAAATTGCTTGGATGCTTCTGATATCGCACGTCATAGAGTAGTACCTTATCCCCTTGAGCAAATATTTTGGCCTTAATGTGCCTATCATGCCAAGATTTCTTTCTAGCTTTATCAACTGACTGATGAAAATCTTCTGGAAATCTTTCTTCCCCAAGTTCCTATAAGTCTGCAATCCTTTGCGCAACCGATTTTTCATCTGTCATGTGTGTAGTTTGTGCTATATAGAGACTAGGGGTGATAAAATATGTAGGTACAACAACTTATTTCCCATAAACCAACTGAAATGGAGTATACCTATGTATCTTCTTCGTGGTAGTCCTGTAATCCCACAAGACTATTGGAACTCGATCATCCCAATCTTCCCTATTTGCGCAACATACTTTTGTCAGTCATGTTTCCATAATTTTATTGAATGCCTCCACTGTATCATTAGCTTGTGGATGCTAGGGAATTATCTTATGGTGTTTTATAAGGAATTATGTTTTCAACTTTGTGATTGTACTGCTAATAAAGTGACTACCTTGATCACTGGTCAAACTTCTAGGGCATCCAAACCGAGTAATGAAATTTTCAAATATGAATCTAGCAATTGTAGTTGTCGAACAATATTGAACTGCCTCTTGTTAATCCCATATCGTGAGGTAATATATTGTTTTAATGATGTATCTATCCTTTGAATACTTAGATGGCAGGTTGATTGGTCCAATAAAGTCAACATCCCACTTCACAAAATCCCGAAGTGCTCTGATTGGCTGAAGGGGTAATTCATCTATGCATGATGTCTTCCCTACTCTTTGGTAGGTGTCACAAGATATAGCATACTCTTTAGCATATTTAAATAACGTATCCCACCATAATCTATCTTGAAGTACCTTTTGTGCAGTACATCCAACATGTCCTCCTACAACTCCACTCTGGAATTCCCACAGGATATCTTTCCTCTCGTGGTTCAAGACACATCTTCTAAGGATGTTTTCTAGTCCTAATTTGTACATTTTTCCCACAATCAATTGATGGTCGGTTGTGCGAACAACCATTTGTCATTTTTCTGTTGCAGAGTGATTTTTTGGGCAGGTCCCAATACTAAGGAAGATAACAATTTCTTCAAGATACTCTGGGATGGCCTCAATTCGAAACAAGTCTGCATCTGAGAATTGATCATCCACTGCTCCACCACTTTCCCCTAACTCCAACCTAGAAAGGTGATCTGGACCCACATTTCATCTTCCTAGTTTGAAAACTAATTCTAATGAAAACTCTTGAAAGAGCAGTAGCCACCTGCAAATCCTTCTTTCAATTATTGATTTATTAACTAGGTACTTCAACGTAGAGTGGCCAGTAAAAAAATTGAAATGATATACTAACAAAGAGTGTCTAAACTTTTGTAATTCATAAATCATAGCTATACCTTCCCTTTCATTGGTTGTGTAGTTGTGTTCATATTGTGAAAGTTTTCTGCTAGAAAAATAGATAGGGTGGTCCATATTTCCTTCCCCTAGTTGTGCTAAAATGGATCCTAGAACAATGCCTGATGCATCCATGTTGGTTATAATTTATACATATGAGCTTATATCTTCAATACGCTTGACCCAGGGTTCATGTCTATGAGGATTCCAACAAAACCTCCAAAACTATCGTCCCTCCTAGTAAACCAGAAGGCAATGCATAACACAGAGTGCCATGTGTAGTATCACCCAAGATATTCCTAATGGGTGATTGCAATACGCAAGTGTTTGCAGTCCAGGATTGAGTGGAGATCTGAGAAGTGTGCGCTAAGAGTTATACTTAACTTATTAACGCAATAAACTTCCATTCATGACTATGCATGGAATATAATCAACTCATTCATTTAGAATATAAGAAACTACTTAAAACAGTAAGTAAACACATGCATTCAATCACATAACATAGGTTTTACTGTGGTTCACCCCCCCAGGCTACGTCCACAAAGATCTGGCTCTTAATCTCTTTTATTATAGCAGTTACAAAACTACAGTGTTGCACGCTTTACAACTCCTCTCTTAGGGTCAAGATCTATTATGAGGCAGACTAGATCACACCATGATCCTCATCCTGCGATCTAACCCTCAATATACACCCCCCTTACTTCTCTCCATCTCAACGACTTACAAAATTAGGTTGTATAGAAAATACTACAAATAGCCATCAAAACGGGACTCCTCCTCAATACCCTCTATATCCGCCTCTATATCACGTTCTAGCCTCCTCTATGAGACTTAGGTATCTATATTTATAGGTTTATGTCTCATCAACCATTACAATGTATTACAAAAAACCTAACCCTAACGTCGTTAGGTATTCCATGCATGTGCACGTGTTGTTCTTCCTTCCAGTTGTCACTTTCCTCGTGCATGCCTTCCTTCCCAAAATAGCCTTTCTTTCCACTTTGGCCTACTTCCAACAATCCCCCAACACTGACATGTGGTTCATCCAAATCCACCTAACCTTTGTGTTCTTCGTCGATCTCCCTGGTGATTGCTTGAAACTTCGCCCTGAGCTTAGTTTCTTGCATTTGAGCCTGCGTGGTCTTCTCTTTGAGTGCGTCCACTGTCTGTACTACAATATCATCACTAATCAACCCTACACACTTTTCCTGGGTCTATTCCATATATGTCTTGGATTCCTCTGCCTGTGCAATGACATATGTTACTTTCTCTTGGAGCAGTTCCATTTGAGCCTGGCGCTCCTTTTTCTGTGTCTGCGCAGTGGTGAGTTCTTCATGTAATGTCTTCATATCTTGAGCCCCTTTCACATGCTCCATCATGGACATAGTCTTCTACCTTTTCTTGAGTTATTATATAGCTACACTTATCCTTTATTCTTCCTGGTCACATTTCTAGACCTACTTATTCTCTTCTAGCTTCATCCAAAGTTGTGCTACTTTGTCGAGCAAGTTAGTTGTTGCGTTGACCTGTCATTCTATCTCTTGTATCTGCTCCATTGTCTCTTGCTTCCTTTGCTCCCTTACCTCTGGTGGAGTGGTAGGTGTGAGCTACTCACAGAGATTCTTGATCTCCTATTGATATTGATCGATTTTCTACACAATCTGATCAATCTTTTTTGTTTCTGTGAGTTTGGCCCTCTGCGCGGTCTTTGGAATATTCTCGTAAGCTCTAGACACTTTTTTTTCCAATATGTTAATGCGTTCCCTCTCCTATTTGGTCTCAAGTTTTGCCTACTCATATATCAATTCCAACTCATCTCGTTTATCCTTTACCTGTTGTAATTCAGTTGTGTCTTTGCATGCACGAGACTGTACCTCTTGGGTAATGCTAACCTGCAATTTATATAAGGAATTGGTTAGTATCCACAGAAATACCAACTGCAATTGATCCAAGTCCTTTAGGGGTGTCTTCCCCATGATATCATCCATGCGCAACATGCTGGGTGTGACGTGAAACATTGCATTCAGTTGTGGCATTTTCTGGACTGTATCTCACTCGCTTTCTTTAGGTTCTCCTCTTGTCTGTGATGTTGATAGCCTCATTTCTATATTATTGTTGGTTGCATGCGCTTCCTCGATCTACTTGAGGAGTTGTCGCATGTCCTCTATCCCTTCTTCAATTATGTCCCTGTGATGCGCAACATTCTCAAAATCCTCGAATGTGCAATCTTGAACCATTTTGGATACCATTTCTTCATCATCCTTTGTGATCATGTATTTTGGGGGTGTTCTATGTGTCTTCATCTTCATGAACGCATCCCCCGTATGAATAGTTGGTCGCTTAGTCAGCCCTAACTTTTGTGGATTAGGGCTTGGTGTAGTCCCCTGTGTTACCTCAGCCTGTTTCTACTGTACTTGGGGTGCCTGTGTATTATTCTTCTTCTCCATCTGGACTCTTGTCTTGGATGTACCCCCTTTCTTCTGCTTTGGTTTTGTTTGGCCCGTCCTTGGTTTCTTGGGAACTGTGACTTCCTGTGGTTGTGTCTGTTCTTTCTCTGCCTCCTCATAATGTGGATGTTCTTGCCTTTACTCCTCCTCCTCTGCCCCTGCAGGTATGTCTCAAGTGAGGACTAGAATCCTCCAATCATCTTCCCAATCCTTGATGGCCATTTCTATGTCCCCCTCTATGATGCAATAGCGTAGTTGTAGCCATTACTTGATGGGATCCTTCTGCACCTGGATCCACATTGCATGTCAAGTCACCTTGAAGTTAGTGATGCCCTGATATAATGCAACATCCTGCAGTGTTATCCTCCAAATTTTGGATATGGTCTCTTATAGGTTGCAAAGATATCCTTTGAATATAGTTGGGTTCATATTTCTGTTCCTGGCATCTGAAGCGGCACCAAGCAATAATTACCTCGCTCCATGATTGGGTTTGGGTCTGGTGTTGAAGAATAAATAGTCTGGTTCCTTCCAACCCATAATGGCTATCATCATGATCAACCATGAATAATGAAATTTTGTCCCCAAATCCTGTGCATCCTTGTAGTCATATAGAAACATATTCAAAAGATAAGGGCCCCAGCTAATCATGGTTCCCTCGACACACTATGTTGTATCTATGACAACCCTGATCGAGACTTCCTCCTTGCAGTATTTTCTGAGCATCTTGCAGGCCATGAATTTTGTGGTCATTTTTATCACGATGTCATTGATCTGTTTGATAATGATTATGTGTGTCCCCCTTTCAGTGTTGTATTTATTTTTCATCTCCTCAATGAGTTCTTTCTCCCATGTTTTTTCTTTGAGAAATTGTGGAGGATCCATTCCCTGTGATGGAAGCCCTATAATGTGCACGATGAGCTCTACATCTATTGAGACGATCTTGTCTAGCCACAAATCTCTGCCATGTGTGACCGCCATCAATTTCTTGACACAATTGTTTGCATATTTTCCTCTGCCAAAGGTTGGTAGTTCCAATAGACCTAAAATCCCCATTTGTTCCAGTGCTCCTGCCCACTAGAGTGGTTGATGAATCGGTTCCCCAAATGGATCTACACCCACAGTCTATAGGTAGACTTGCTTTGTGAACTCTGGGCACTTATCTGTGTCTGTTACATCATGGTATGAGTATTTTAATTTCTCAACATAACCTAGCAAATCTTCTTTCACCTGTACCCCTTCTGGTATACACGGAAAAACAATTGTTGCGGTGGGTTGTCTACGCGATGACCTAGGTACCTGTTTCTTGGCCTTTCGTGGTGGTGGTTGACTTGAGGTTCTTGCCTCCATCGGTCGTTCTTATGCATATTGTTCCGGCCAACTCATGACATCTTCCATTTCTCCCTCCCATGGGTGTTCCAACATGGTTTTCAATGATTCCTATGGCCCGACCACTGCTTCCTGATTTGGGGTTGTCCCATTGACTCTCGAAGCTTCCTCGGGGTTGACTAGTTGCACTTGACAACCTATGTCCTCATTTTGTCAGCCCTTCCCTTCTTCCAGCATATCCACGTCCATGCCTGTTGGTGTTTTCTTCTATTTTTACTCCAAAATGGGTGTGGGGTTTACTGGTGTTGACACGGGGGCATACCCAGGGTTCAATGCTCAAGAGCGCACCAACAAAACCCTAGCTACCAGCCCTTTCAGCAACACCTATGAATCAGATGCAGTCTCACTCGAGGTAGAGGCAAGGGTGGTTGCAAGACTCAGTTGTCTGCAACCTTAGCTGGGACACAGATCTGTGATTATCTTTCTTACAGCGCACTTAGCATCAGTTATTCCTTAACATACATTCATTAATACACTTCGTAGAAAGCACAGATCACCGCAATAATTACTCAGATATGGAACTTAGCAACGATAAACAGGTTATACCTAATAGATTAAGAACTTATCATCTTATATATCATATCTAGCATGCATTCATATCTCATAAGCACAAAGCATCAATAGATCTATCTAAACATATCAAAGCACTTAGCAAGAGAGATACAAACACATCAGCACAATACACAGAGTTACCATGGTTCACCCCCACCCTGGGGCTACGTCCACAAAGTCTTCTTCTGTTATTATCTTCTGTAAACCAAGTTACAACACAAATCCTTCAACATCTTACCCCGCCTAGGACAAGAAATATGTGCAGCTCGCTAGATCCTCTTTCCCCAGGTATATCCAAGCATTAAGTCCTTCCCTGACCCATGCACTCAGCACTTACAATACTTATAGTAGGCACAGAGCTCTTATAGTCACACAGATGTCTAATCACATAGATCTACTTTATACACTAAGCCATTCACTTTACATCACATAGTTGACACACACATCTCCTTTATTACATTGCCTACCCTTCTATTTATACATGAAAAAGGCCTAAATAAGGGTCGATATCCCTTTCCCATTACAATATTCCCAAAAAACCCAAAAATCCCTAAAAAGGGGTGGAGATCCCATGATCTCCTCTTCGCCATGCGCTCCTTCTCCGATTGGATGTCGGAGTACCAAAAATAGTCAAATATGACCAAGTATTCCTCAAAACTTGGTCAAGGGCCAATAGGCCCCCAACACTCACCTGTGACTTGTCCCGAGTCACTGAGGTCTGGCCAATTCTTCTTCAATCACCTCGATTTTGGCTCGAGCCGCTTCGACCTGTTTCTTTGCGATTTCCTCCTTCTCGGTGAACTCTTGGATGAGTGCATTATTGACTGGTCCTTCTAGGCACTACTCTGCTATAGTCACGACCTATTGTATCTCTGTCCCTTGGTTCTCAATCTCTAAAAATATTTGACATTCCTTATCCTGCAAAGGTTGAAGTTGTTGTGTCACTTCCATGACCTTGCTCTGGATCATGTGGATCTGCTGCTGTGCAACGCATTGTTCATGGGATCGCTTCATTTTCTCTATGGTTGATAGGGCCTTCAACTACATCTGAAGGCTATCTACATGTTGCTTTGCCTCCTAGAGCTTCGACTCTAGTTTATGCAATTCCAAGTTCTCGTTCAGGTTCTCATGTATCTGTGCACTTCTGGTACTTAGTTGTTTGCATTCTTTAGTGAGTTCTTTAATCCTTTCTACTGTACCCTGGGTAGTTATTTCTCATTGTTCATGCTCTTCTTGCGGGGTACTTGGGATGATCTGAAGCTCTAAGTCCACGACTCTTTGCTGTAGTTGCTGAATAAATTCAGCAAGTTTCATCACTTAACTGTCTAAGGGTTCTTCGGCCTTTTGTTCGAAGCCGGTCATAGAGAGAAATTCGTTGTTGACAGCTTCTTCGATCCCGATTTGCTTCACGAGAAGCTACTCCTTCCCTTTTTGTATTTTTTCTTTGTCTTTATCAAATTTCTCTTGGATGGCCTCCTTCTCTTGTTGTGCAGCTCTATGCTACTCTATGATTTCCTCATATGCTTGCTTTAGGGCCTGGGTGGTATGTGCTATTACTTCTTCTACTTTTCGAAGGTGTACTTCGACTATGTCGGCAATCCTGCAGAGTTGAATTGATTCATCTCCTGCTTCTGGTGTTCCTTCTAGCATCGGTGCAGTGGAGACTATACGGTTAGACTGAAGTGCTCACTTCACTCCTTGGAGCTCGGTTTCAATTATGTCATACATAATTTGTTGCTTGGCCACCTACTTTTCTATAATTTCTTCTATGGCTTCATTCCGAGTTGCTAGGAGAAATCTGAAGTCATCAGGGGTGAGTGTGTTCTTCATCTTGGTCACAGTCGCTTTTTATTTCTTCTTAGAGGAAGACTTCGAAGGTGACCCTTTTCTCTTATTTGGAACTTAGACTTCATCCTCTAGTTGTTGTTTGAATTCCTCTAGGTCTTTGTTTGTTACCTTCTTGATCGGGTGCGATGGAAGTTGTCTTTACAGAGTATCTATCTACATCCTGAACCTCTTTAGGCTTCTTTGTTTCCTTTGTCTTCTTTGTCTTCTTCATCTTACTGGGCCCAGGTGTGTCTTGTGCATCTTATGGGTTATCAATGTCTAAAATGTCCACTGGATCTGTTGGAACAAGGAGGTCCACCAACCATTCCTTGGTGATTTCTTCTAGGTCTTCTTTGGTCATCTTATAATAGGACTAAAGTTGTTCCTGGTGTTCATCAGTGCGTGGAGTTAGGTATATAAAGTGGCGGTCCATGCTAACCTTTATCAGAGGTCAGAACCTTTGTAAAGTGTTCAGGGTTATGCGAGGTTCACCCCCTATGGCTTCTTTCAGTTGGTTATAGTATCTATGAAAAATGGCATTTGATTGCCACTGCTTGCTCATGTCCGTCGAGTACCATAAGGTACTGAACTTCGAAGCTAATGGTTTGAACGGGTTGAGGTCTAGGAAGGTTGCACCTTCCGGTAGCTCCCATGCAACAAAGTTGATCAATATTAGCAGCCAACTAAAGTGGAATTCATGCCTTTGGTCCTAGGCTTCTCTACAGTCAACTTCTAGCTGATTGACCAAGTATTTTACCCAATTCATTTGTAGTCTCTCTGCACATTTTCCTGCAAGGTCCACTATGAATCCTGATAATTGTGTAGGTCTATTCTTACGTACCAACTTCCCTGCTATCAGCTGACATGTGAGGCGCACTACGCCACTCTCGATAGAGGATACCTTGTAACCTCACACACCTTTTTCAACATTTCCATAAGCCTCTTTAATCTTTTGTGAAAGAGCGCGGTCCACGGTCATTCCAGGGTAGTACTCATGGGGACCAGGGCCCTCATGCTAATCCCGGTAATCTTGTTTATCAGCGTCGAATCAACAGTTATGCGATGGTTTAACCACAGGTATCCTCCGTGGTAACTTGCTAGTAGCAATTTCACACAAGTAGACCCCTCCTGATGTCTGTCGAAGTGTGGTATTTTCATAACGTTGAGTAGAGTAGACTGCGCAAGGTTCATCATCCATTGTTGAGGGACGATCTTCAAATTCTAACCCTTAGTCCTCGTTAAGTACTTAGATGGTGCGAGCATGTTGTAGGCTTTACGGTCTCCCAAGTTAAAGTCACAAAACTTCAACGTTGTAACCTTGTCTTGATCTGCGCAATAGGTGCAAACTCTTTTTGGTAGATATGCAGTGACTAGGGTGTATTCAAAGTCTCTAGGGACACTATACCTATTAATATCACCACTTAGAGGGGGAATGTAAGCTGGTAGTATGGTTGGCACTAACTTCACATTGGTTTCGTCGTCTCTATGCTTAGTTCTCAACTCTGTGTCGGATCGAGATGTTTCAGCTCGAGCAGTCGATGGGGAGGCTGCCACACCTCTCGATGACGAGGCTTGGACTCTGATGGAAATTCCTCTTTCTGACATGACTCTTTATGTCCTTAATCTAGCAAGTACTTCTCTCACCTATTCTTCTGTTGTGCTAAGCTCGTCGAACATGTAAGCTCGGGATCATTGTCTCGGGTTATCAATGGACTGTCAGTACCATAATCAGATAGAGAATAAAATTGGAGTAATCACTATTTCATAACGCGGATATTCTGTAATCTCAATTTCTCAATTGTCAAAAGTGTCTTTTGAGCATGGCGCGACAGAATAAGTAAGTAGCTCTGCAAAGGACTGCTTGTAACGGATATGAAGCTTCCATGACTATTGATCTATCCATTAGGGTNTTGCTTTTCTGCCCATTCAGGGTGGAAGTCGAATGGGTATATCGGTCAATGGATATATTGCTTCGCCACGGAAAAGTACTGAGTGTTGTTGTTCTGATATCCTGACGAAGTTCAAATTCTGCATGTTTTTCTTCTACGGGATTCCTTCTGTCACATTCTATAATTTTTCCAACTTTGCTTTCTTCTTCATGAGTTTCCTCGACTTCTTTCCAGTGAGATTCGTCTCAGTCAACCTTTTTCCATTATGATTCTTTTCTTCTTTAGGCATGGTAACTTCGCGTTGTGGGGTAGGGTTCAGGATCGGTGTTTCTTCCTTCATTGGCTCTGGGGTAGGTGCCCTACTTTCTTGTTCTTGTACTCATTCAGCTTTGACATTCAAGTCTTGATACCTAAATAGCTTCGTGTTATCCTCTCATTCTTCGATTATGTAATGACCCTTTATTTATTAATATGAATAATTTCATAA
>SNQJ01S0093674.1:0-23691 GCA_010110895.2 Picea sitchensis
ACAAGAATTAATGTAGTGAACTATTTGGAAGACCTCCCTAATCAGGGGTTCCAAAAAAACCAATTTCATATCATAAGGCTCTCTCCTCATAATGTCCCCTCCTTTGTGAGCCTTATTTTACTGATTATCCATTAATACTAGTTGGGAAGACTTTTAGCAAAATGCTTCAATGATTACCCACAGGTGAAACAAAGAAACATGGGAAATGACCACTGGAAAATATGGGAAAAGGGCCAAACCAAATTCTTACAGTGACAATGCTTCTAAGTAGGATTCAAAATTGGATACCATTGGGGTTGACTTCATAATTCAGATCAAACATGAGTTTGAAATATTGATGAGTTTGCAAAAGATGTTTTTCTGCAAAGGGTGTTGGAACAGAAAGTTCACAGTGCTGGTTGACTGGACATATTTCGTAGCGCCTGGGCAAGGGTTTTGCAAAATCTGCGTGGGATAAGCGAAGAAGATGTAAAGGATTAATGGATAAGGTAGCCTAAACCCAAGGATTCTTATGGATTCAAGGGACAAGATTCATAGCATGAGGAGGGATTTCTGGAGCTTGTTAACATATCGGTGAGACAATTCACAACTCCAATCATCAGTTTGTAGCACCACAAAGAGGAACAACCATTCACCCCTTTCCAGACCTTAAAGAAAGGTGGAAAATTTCATAGAGTACCTGGTAACCTAGATTTGAATGTTGATACCTTAAAATTTTCACAGGGACACCTATAAGTGGTCTAACCGCCAACTATCCTTTGGAACCAGTTCATAATGAAGTACATAGCGCCTGTCTGTAACACCAGTTTGCAGTGCTGATCTTGAGAATGATTGATACACTTGGAGAAAACTATTAAAAAAATTCATGACCATAATCCTTGGATATTGGTTTAAAAATCATCTTTGAAAAGAAGGATATCTTCAATTGACATGAACCATAAATGGAATTATGGATATAAATGCAAGATGTACCCTTGAAATCACTACGAACTCTCCTAGTGAGTTGGCAACATACAGATCAGACTTGATTTGACATTTAAACGTAAAAAAGTGACAAAAGGATGGGTCAGCATGTAACATGGAGAAAGTGACATGCTAGGATGGTGATGAATAATTTTAAAATATGTGACTCAATGAATCTTTAAACCGAAGCCAAACTAACCATAACTTATTCATACCAAAAATGAAAATGAATCTAGAAAAGGGACATGAAACCTATAACCTAATGAACACCTATGACTCAAAATAAAAAACTAAAGTCTTTTTTTGACCCTTGAAATTCTATGTGATAACAAGGCCAATCCTTCATACCTTCAATTTTATTAGGATCCACCCATACTACATCCTTGTTGACAATATGACCCAAGTACTCCACTTCCAAGGCTCCAAAGGAACATTTAGACTATTTGAAGAAACATTCATGTTGAGAGAGTAGATGTAGATCTTGATCCACATGGGAGAGATGAAATTTCCAAGTTTTAATATAGATGAGAATATCATCAAAGAAAACTGAGACAAAATGACGAAGGAAAAGATGGAAGACATTACTCACAAGACATTGGAAAGTGGAGGGAGAAATAGATAGAGAAAAGGGCATGAACAAGAAATCATATTGACCCTCATGAGTTTTAAATGCAGTATTAGGAATTTCATCCTCTTTCATATGTATCTGGTGGTAGCCGAAACAAAGATCAAGTTTAGTAAAGTACTAAGCACTGCTCAATTCTTCCAACAAGTCATCAATGACATATATGGGAATTTTTTTTTTGATGGTGAGTTTGTCGAAGGCATGAAAGTCTATACACATGCACCAAGTTCCTTATTTCTTTAGTACCATGACCACAGGATAATAATAGGGCTTGGTTCTAGGACATATAACATGCACTTCAAGTAATTATTGAACAATTTTCTAAATTTCATTCTTGTAGGAAAAGTGATGATGATAAGGGTGAATATTGGGAGGAAGGATTCCCAGGACTAGAGGAATGGAGTGGTCATGAATGCCATAGGAAGTCCATGGGGAGTGGTAATAATGGATTGGTGTTGGGCGAGAATAGATTTGAGGTTAGGATGAAAAGAGGGTGTCTCATATTCTTGAATTCCATGGAGTTGGGAAATAATTCCAAAATGACCTTCTTTGAGGATATTTTCCATTCGATCGGAACTAATGATATCAGGGGAGGCTATTGTGATGACTTGGAACTGATATTTTTGTCCATTCTATTGTAATTTAATTTTTAATTTTAGGATGGGGACTAGAGTGCATAACCATTTACCACCAATAACATTGTCACAAATTCCCATGTCGATAGAAACCATATCATATTTGAGGTAGTACTGACCAATTTGTAGGCACACATTTTCACAACTCCCACCACATCTCATGGAATGTCCATTGGAATTCATGATTTGAAAATTGTTGATGACATGGATATGGAAATTGATTTCCTAGGAAATGCGACGATGCATAAAATTATCCATGTTTCCACTTTCAAAAAGGATTATGACTTTCATGTGCCTAATGTAGCCAATGAGTTTGAGGGTTTGGGGAGAAGATAATCCTGTGAGGGTGTGCAGTGAAATCAATGGTTCAACATATGGTGGAGCATTGGGTGGAGTAGTATCATCCATTGGGGGTAGAACTTCCACAAGATAAGCTTTATCCTCCTCGTCTGAAACATCCTTATAAATCACCATAAAAGTTAATGTTCCTTACACTTGTGCTCGAGAAAATAGTTTTCATCAAAATTATAACAAAGACCCTTGAGTTGGCATTCAACCATTTCTACCCAATTTATTTTCTAGATCTTGAGAGGAGTGTCATGAGGGGTAGGATTGGTAGGTTGACAGTAGCATTGTTTTGCTTCTTTGTAAAATTTAGTAGCTTACAACCAAGTATGGGAGAGATCCATGAGGACCTGAGCATGAATTCAATTCTTTAGGCCATTGTTAAAGCATTCACTGAAGAGGGTATTAGAACAAAATATTGAAATTTCTAAACTTGGTGTCCTTCACCAAATTTTTTTGTCAAGTTTCGCTAATCTTTGTGTTGCCTAGTATAAGAGTTTTAGTCACAGTAAACCTCTAAACATTTCGTCATTTTCACCAAGTTTCTCTACCATCAAAATCTCAAATCTTTGCATCATATTTTTCAAGATCCTTCCATCTCTCTTTGTTTGCAATTTATCGATCTTTGAAAAGGGTCTTAAGTTATTTTAGTTATAAAACCAAATTACAATTTTTTATATGTAAATTATATTATTTTAAAATTATTTTATATAATTTTAAAGTAATATTTTATTATTGTTTTAATGTTTGGTAAAAAGATGAAAAAAAGGTTTACTTAGCCAAACCTATGCACCAAATACTTTTATGTGAAAACATTATTGGGCCAATTACCCCATGGGCCCAATCTCCAACTAAACCACCGAGCCAAACACCTGCAATACAACATAAGTCAGACAAGACCGAGCGGCTAAGCGCTACACATCAAGTCACATGGAGGATAATCTCACCAGGGGGCTCAAAACGGGTGCACTATGCACGGGAAGAAATGTAGTTGTTGAACTATATAAAATCTTGTCAAGTTTTATTTCAAAGTATCAAACACCATAGATCTCTGTCAAGGGATGCAATACATATGAGTTAATATAGATGCGCCCGGTGGAAGCCATGTTTGTAGCACAAATATCAACATTTTTCGTTCTATTTTTCACTTAAAATGACATTGTTTGTAAATGGGTGATTCATGGGAATTCTAAGTGTATATATGTCATTGGTGAGGATAATCAGTTTATTGGGAAAAATATCTGCATATGCACTGACCCGGGGTCTCAAGGTGATTGCACGCATAGGAGAAAATATAGAAGAACGTGAAGCAAGAAAGGCTTTTGATGTCTATTATGAACAACTAAAGGCATTTGTCGATAATGTGCCTAGCTGGGATGATGTGGTTATTGCATATGAACCTGTCTGGGCCATTGGTACAAGGAAAAGTGCCTTCTTTGCAGAAGGCCCAGGAATTGCATGTAGCAGTCTGTCAATGGTTAAGCACAAATGTTTCTGCTGAAGTTGCATTTCAAACTCAAATTATTTATGGAGGTTTTGTAAATGGAGGTGCTATAACCTCGACCAAATACCATTCAACCCAACACCAGTTCACAGAAAAACAACAAAAATTGAAAGATTTATGCCAACTCATCATCCGACGGTCCATATTAAATGCAAATCAACGACAGTCGGGTACTTCGGGCCTTGAAACGTGCACAAAGTTTAATCATGCCCCAAATCGGCCCGAAGTTAAGGTTACTTGCACTAAGTTTCGTCTTGGTCATCATTCCAAACACCAGGTTCCACTTCGGGAGTTTTTTCCACCGGGTGATTTCAATTGTCAGTTCACATTTTCTCCCGAAGGCCCAAAGTCAGGGTTCCATGAGTGTCTAACAGAGTTTCATTATCAACAATTAAGAGGAATTTAAATCCAGACGTTGATGAAATTCAGACCAAGTGTCATTCCAACTATCATGGAACTGTTTAGGAGCAAATAGGTTGACAAAGAACGACATGTTCATCACCATTTGTTGTGCCCAAATAGATTATAGGTTTCATCAATTGCGAAATGTGAAATAATATCTTGCTTGAGCTCCGATTGTTAATCAAATTTTGGGCACGGTTGCGCTAAAGGAAGTTTTTTCACATCATTTTCAATATAACTGAGGTGATTTCATGCAACTGTTTGAGTGGTCTCCAATATCCTGTCTGCATGCCTTGTTAATTTCCAATATTAATGGAGAGACTGTATTTCACAAAACAAGAAATCCATTCATATTTCATAAAAGCAGCGATGGGAATGGTTCAATCGATAAAACATTGTAATTACATTACTGTTATCATCCTCTACTAACCCCTGCGATAGCTCTGACAGTCCATGTATTCACCCCCGAATTGAAGGCAAGTAAATCAATGTTTCACCATTCAAGCTGAAAATGGGTCATTACCACCGGGCTGGAAGCAACGCTCTGACACATTACATTGATCACACTACACAGAAAACAACATGGGATCATCCATGTCCTGATGAGCCATGGAGAAGGTTTAATATAACTATTGGCCTGTTCAAAAGGGAAACATTTCCAGCTCTCATTTTACAATCGGCCGAACTCTTCATTTTTGTAGGTTTTATCTAGGAATCCAACAAGCTTCCTTAAACCTGTGCCAAACATGTTTCCAAGCCTTAGTAGTGGAAGTGATCTTCTTAGCTTCAAAATCAAAGACCTTATATGGGTTTCTCTTTCAGCTGAAAATATTATAGAACTTTTCATCTTGCAGATCCTTGTCATGCATCCCAACTTCTTCTAACCATATCGCATCGGGCAAATGATTCATCATCCCCTACTTTAGTTGATGTTATAATGTGATGCAATCTTGATGGACTACAACTTCTTGTTGGGAGAGCAACAATACCTCAATGCACAAATGGGACAAAAATGATAATTCCATTGCATGGAGCAACACATCTAGAGGATGTTGTAATTGGTGCAGGAGTGCGTCTGGGAATGCATGGGAAAAAAAAAAAATCCATGGTTGTATGGTTTTGAAGATTGCATGAGGAAATATAGCAAATGACATCTAGAAAAAATAGAGGTAGGATATTTAGAAACTTTAACATTCAAGGATTTGTTGGAATATATTTTGGATATATCCAACTTGGCAGGACACCTAGCAGGAGAAAAATCAGCAAGAACAAAATCAGATCAACATGTGGAGGATTCGATTCAGATTTAAATGCATACAACCGAAAATGAGATCCATAATTCTAGGCACAGAATCATTGGCAAGTAAAAACAACAGATAACAAGAATTTTAGTAATAAAATCAACAACCACAGGAAAACTCAGATTTTGAGGCAACAGTTGAGGGTAATCCCAGTTTTCAAGGAAATAAATCAGCAGCCAAAATTCTATTGGCAGCTTCTAGAAGGAGATTCCAGGAGGATTTTAGTTGGGCATATGACAAATCAATCCGAGACTTTCGGGAATCATATTAGCTTCGTCAAATTAATCGAGCAATCGAAGGATGAGATGGTAATGCATGCCTACGGGTGGAAGAATATGCAGAGTTGTCCCAAGGTTTTATGAAGCAGTTTTACACCTATTAATCATCTCTTGTAGTTGTTTCCTAGAAATTAGGAGCTCGGTTTTGATGAGTCATTCCCTTTGCAATCGATGTCTATTTTTGGAATTCTGGAAAGAATGGTCCATTTTCTTGGCTTCTATGTAACTTATCTATATATACTATTGAAAAAGGCTATGAGGGGGGAACAACCCAACCCAAGAGCCTTTTTGGGATGGGTTTGTAATGCCAATTTATTTCAGTGCAATACAGGACAAAAGAAAAGATATTCTAAGCTTTGCCGAGTTAAATCTTGTTTTTCTCTGTGTTTTGTTTCTTATATTGTTATTAATTTTATTTCTTCCAATTCATTCATTTATTCATCTTGTAGAGGTTACAATTCAATGAAGCTTCTGTTGTGGCGAATTAAAAGCACTCCTTCAAGTGCAGTTTTTTCTCTATTTTGTTGTGAGCAAAACAAGACACGCATCTTAATTGTTTTTCATAATTTACAAGTTTTCTTTGTTCATATTTTTTCTCTCTCTTTTTATGACTGAGACAATACCTATGTTAAGATATTGAAATCATTATCATTCTTCTACTGAAAGGAAGACCATATTTATAAGAATTGGATACCTGGTTCTTCATTTTTAGTTTTTTTTTCCAAATATTCTATCCATGCTTATGATCTAAACGATTTAGTAGTCGAGGTCATGCCTCTTTATTTCTGATTTTTAATAGTTGAAAGACTCGTTCAAACCTAGTTCTAGAAGCCTCCAATAACTTGTCAATAAACAACTATTATCTTTTTCAAAATGTGTTAAGGCTTGGCTCTATTACAACCTAGAGATAACTCTTGCAACAACATAAGGCATATGCCATGCCCTCTATTCTGAAAGCCAAGTGCTTAAAGGCGTTTATATTCTTCCACTACGCCATAACATTTCAACTTGATCAAATGACCTAAATAGTGGGTTTCAGTGTTAAAGTATTCATAAATATCTACAATAAAATGCAATGTTCCACCAAGGTGGGGGGACGGGGGGACGAGGGTGCGGGGAGACGCACAAGGGGGACGTGACGCGAGTACCCCCAAATTTTAGGGATTTTTTGGGAAATGGGGGACGGGGGGACGTCACATATATAATATAAAAAATTTAAAAAAATAAATTTTAAGATTTTAAATCATGTTTCCAAAGCATTAGAGACAATTAGAGACAACATATCCAAAGTATGCTCATGAATATATCAAAACGACACCAAGTGCAATACATATCTAGAGATCGGAACATAAATACATAATCAATGAGATTAATGAGGGCTCTAAATGGCCTCTACAGCATCAAATAACATACTAAGTTAGAGTCCATGATACTATAGGTGGAATGCCAATGAAAAATACAAAATAGCCATAGGGTGAATCATAGAACTTAAGATGGAAGAATCTCATAGCTCATGAGTCGTGTTTGTCAGTAGTCCTCCATGTCATAATCATCAAGATTGGCATCACTACCATTGCTCTCTCCTCCATCTCCTCCCTATATCCAATTCAATCCGTGCATTTGTTGATGTGGACTCAAGAGGATGACCCCTCAAGAGGACCACCATCATCAAAGTGATGGATCTAGCACTAGTTCATTAAGATCCAAGTTGGCTGTTGCCAACTCAGCTGCTTGTGTTCAAATGTATCATCGAGAAAACACATCCACATCCTTTTTGTCTTTCCCTTCAACCACTCCTCTCTTCTTGTATATAGACGAAGGTTGGTGTGCACATGCCACATACACTACTAAGTCACCGGACTCGACGACAAACTACAAAGAGAAAGAGTTCAATAGAAAGTTTATGCACTTGAGTGAAAGGGTACATTTCTTGAGGTCATGACAAAAGAGTTCTGTCAATGCAACATCAGAACATAAAGAGCGAGACCTCTTGATTAAATATGGAGTTCCATACCCTCATACATTGATAAAATCTGATGGAAACATTGCAATCTGCCAATCTTGAAATCCTAAAAAAAACTGTTAAGTCTGCTGAAATTTGAATGAGACCTAAATTCTGCTTTAAGCCATATAAGTCGATGAGGTTGGAACCACTCTCGAACATCTGAAACAATTAAATGGTAATGTTAAAATTTTAAGTAAAAGGATGAAAATGAAAGATAAAGGAGAATGTCACTTTTACTTTAATAATTTAACATTACCATTAATTACCACCCTCAGCTGCACACCAAGTACCTTACAAATCCAACTTCTTACTTAGGTTTTGGGGAAACGTCCCCACAGAGTCCCCAGATCGGGGAGACGTGGAAACTTAGCGTCCCTAGTCCCCACCACAGGGGGACAGCGTCCCATGAACTGCTGGTAAAATGTGTCCAAGCAACTTTATCTTTGTTGGCATGCATTTTTTATGTGATTTCCACCATTTCAATGTTTAGGATCTAGATAGAGAATAAAATAATGGAGTTTGGCTAACATTTCAGTAATTCCATGCAAACAAAAAATATTCTCCATTTGGGTGAAGCCCCATCTGCGTGGGATCAAAACCATCAAATTCTTGACCTCAACTCGAGTAAGATTGGGGTCATGATGAGAAGGGTTGGAATGAAAGGGCATATTATCGCATTCTTAGGCACCATATACTTTGGAGGTTGTTCAAGAGGAAGTAGGTGTCACAGGATTGGTTCAACAATTGGGTGATAGTGGCATTGAGGGTGTCAAATTTTCTATCAAATTTGTCTTCTAATTGGTTAAATGTGTCGTCAACTTTGGAAAATTATGTTTGGAATTGATCCTCAAAATGTTCAAATTGGGCCTTGTTTTTTTTTATTTCGACCTACAACTCTTGGGTGTGAGTGGTGGCCATGTGGAAATTTGGGGTTCCTATAACAGGTAATGTTTCCATTGAAATAAAAACAATAGGTGATATATATCATTGAAATTACGGTGAAAATGAAAAGCGATGGGATAGGTGTCAAATAAGGATGTTGGGAAGGATGCATGGGACAAAGAAAAGTCTTAGAAGTGATAGGTATCATGGTTGTCAAGGTAAAAAGGTGAATCCAATGGCATAAGTCACAAATAATATTACTTGGAAGGCGGTTGGGTCTGCAAAAACCTTAAATTTATAGAGTACAATAGTGATTAAGGTATTAAGATAGGAATCAATCGGCGAGGGCCACACGAATAAAGTGTTGATGGGACCACTATACTTTTTAACTCTAGAGTTAGATTATTTCTTGAAGAATACTACAATGGTGAAGTGCCCAATTTGTTAACAGGAAAACTTCTATACGAATTTCACAACCATAATCCAAAAGGAAGGGTTGCATGGTAATAGATCTCATCCTTTCCTTTGTTTTTTGTTTTCTTTCGAGGGTTAGGGTTTATAGGGTTCCTAAAAACAATGGTTTTCCATATGATATATCTCTCATATATATGAATGGGGTCTAAAAATAATACTTGACACAATATATCAGGGACATAACTAAGGAGGCTCAATCGTACACTTAGCTATACTACCTGATTACCCAGGTACAAGAGAGTATTCCCAAGTGTTTTTCATGGTGTCACTATAGAAGCCAGGAGATTGATCGACTGATCTAGATCTAGTTTTAGGAGACCCAGGGGACTCCAAATATAGCTAATGGAACATGGGAATGATGACCATGTAAATAATTTGACTGATGCGTTATTACTCGTAGGGTACTAAAAGAGGTTACAAAAGTTTCCAACAAGGTGAAATGTTTGTTTCTAAGTGACCCTATGAAATTATATGTGTTTCATTTGTGTAGTATTCCCTGCCACATTTTTACCCATTGAATGACTAATCTCTATTCTTTAAAGACACCAAAAATATATGTCTCTACCATGAAAACCAATTTCCCACAATTTCCACAAAGGAAAGTGCTCTAATATAGCGTGTTATGTATGTATTATAAATAGTATAAAATATAAATATAACAACAATTACCAGTGGAACAAAAATATGTAGAGAATGGAGCTACGAAAAAATGATACCTTTATTGATAGAAATCAATGTTCACTTGCCTCTTTGAGGAAACCTCCTACGAGTGGTTCTCATATTACAATAATTCTCAATACAAGACTTTCTCAAGCCTCCTACTCTATTTTATACTAATTTCTTCCAAGGAGAATTCTAGAAGAAGATCTTTCTAGAAGCATAAGATTCTATAGGTATTCTTACATTAGACTTATTCACGTTATTAAATAGTCCTTATTAATTGATGTGGAGCCTTTAGTACATGGAAAATATATTATTCTACCTAATTGATAGGTTAGGGACATTAGGTCACTAACAAAAATGCTTCAAGACTATTTCAATATACCTTATCTATTCTAACCAAAGTTTATAGTTGTTGATCTCTGATCTCCATTCGGAATGAAGTTTCACAAAATATACTTCATGTAAACTTGGAGTACAAACACCTCTTCACCTCGCTATTACATCCATGTTCTTTCTGACAAACAACATGTCACCCACAAAAAATCTATGCGTATGAAATAACCACCTTATGTGGAATATGCATAGTTATGAACCTCCTTCTCACAAATCCCAAAGAAAGGATGTAGGTTGCAAAATTTTTGATACCACATCTTGGTGATTACTTTAGAACATAAAGGCATCTCTTAGAATTGCACACCAGCAGCTCTCTTTTCCTTCTTGTCAATCCTTCAAGGCATTTCATGTAGATTTCTTCTTCAAGTCTGTCTTAGGAACATTGTATTTACATCCATTTTCTCTATTTCAAGATAAAATTTTGTATCTAGAGACATTAGTAATATAATGGAAGATAATTTTGCAACATAGGAAAAAAATACCATAAGTTTGACTCCTAGAGCAGGAATATCCTTTCGCTATTGGTCACACTTTGAATTTCTAGACTTGACCTCCTATGTTCAACTTTTTCTTGAACACACACTTACTACTGATGGGTTTTCCATTAGGGACCTCTAGAAAATACCATGTCTCATTATTCTTAAAGAATTCAATTTCTTCCACCACAACGTCCTTCCAAATTTTACCCTCTAACGAGTAGATTACCTCACTAATGGGCCAGGATCCTCATTAGTTGCAGATAACATAAATGCAAAATGGAAATCAGGTAAACTATACCTCTCGCCTAGTTTACTTACTGATTCACACCTTCTTATAAGTAGAGTCACTTTGTCCACCTCTTCATGTGATTCAATCCCGGATTATTCAGTCATGTTAGTTCCTTAGTTCCAGAGCACCACCTTCTGGTTCTTTTTTTAATTGAACCTATTCAAACTTAGAAGTTTCTCCGAGTTCCCTAAAACAAAAATCTATAATATACATTGTTTTCCTTAACAATGGATCCCTTATCTTATATCATTTCCTTACATCCTTGTAGTCAATTAAAAAATACTTTATTTCATTTTTGTTCAACTTTCCTCTTCTCTTCGGAAACATGAAGAAGTGGATCTGGCAAAACTTTTGAGATGTGAAAGTGAAGGAATATTACAAAACCATAATTCATGTGTAGTAGAGTTGATTCGACTAATGTTGATGAAGGAAACCTATTTACAAAATATTTTGCAGTGTCGACTACCTCTACCAAATTCTCAGCACAATCCCATCACCACCGGGCATGCTTCTTTCCTTATCCATCAACATTTTGTTCATTATTTCAACAACTCCATTTGTTGTGGGGTACATAGAGTGTGAAATTATTTTTTCATGCTAGGCCACATTTCTTGTAGAAATATTCAAAATAATTTCCATAGATCTCACTTGCATTGTTAGTTCTTAGCACCTCGATCCTCTTATGCAATACGGTTTTCTACAATAAATTTAAAGCTCTTTGAATTTCTAGAAAACATTTTATTCATTCCTCGATAAATATAGCCATGTCTTCCTAGAAAAATCATCGATTGAAGGAAACATAATATGGGGATCCACCAAGTGAGGGAATGGGTATAGGCTTTCAAACATGTCATTATCCATATCAATTCTGAGAATCTTTTTCCCATGCTTCTCTACGAGAATCTAACCTAATTTTTCCATATATTCAATGTTGACAAAAAAAGACTTCCAAATTACAATGTAAAACCAAATTGCCCACCTTTGTTGTGCATATCTGAAGTCCTTTTTGAAAATATATCATGACATCCTCTTGTGTCATAAAGTGGTCAAGTCAACTTGACAAAGAAAAATCAATTCAGTTTGTATCAACTTAGCCCGAGTTGAGTAGAGTTGAGTCGAAGTTGAGTCAACTTCAGTAACAATCATGTTTTTGCCTCCATTCGAGTCAATATTCCCTAATTAATTTTATAGGGATCCAATCCAAAATCCTTTCATTAAAACCATGTTATTTTTAGGAAATGAGACACACATGCGACATAGAAGCTAGAAAGAGGAAAATATTTAATAAATAAAGTAAATGAAACACTTTAGCTTCTGATTACATAGATATTTTACCTGGAAAATATTTGGAAAAACAGCATTTCAGCTTCATTGTTATATTTCTCTCTTGTTGTCTTGTTCATTTATAATAAAAGGTTATATGTCTAACCTTCATCCACACCTAAAGAAGCAATTGACATTATACCCTCTTTCTTTACATAGAAAAAAAACCCTATATCCAATTTGGATTCCTGTACTGTGAACAACCTCTAAATTATATACTCTTGGTGATTATCCATTCATAATATAAATAATTACTTTTTTTATCTTTTACAGTCTTACAATGCACCTTATTTATAAGCTTTATATCAGGAAAAAACCTAAAGAAAAGGAACCCAAAAAATGGATTTACAAATCCATGCGGATCATTGGCTGGAAATCTAAGTAGTCCTGAGTTTTTGTTACAGTCAACTTCTCAAGTTGGATTACCCATCGACTGCTCGATCATTCTTCATTTGGTCTTGATCATTTGCTTAAACACTGCCTTTTGACCTCTTGTCGGTTTACCTCTTCGACTTGTTGTCGTGTATTTACCATGTGCACCCATCTCAAACTTCAACTTTGACATTACCAGGTTGACTAACCTTAACCTTTGAATTTACTCGGTCAAACCACCCCGACCTTCAACTTGATTGTGGGTCGAAATACCTCGACTTTTCTGCAAAGAATATACCCACCCAAAATTCACGCATTTGTTTTCTTATTTTTTGAAACAATGAGAGCTTTGAAATTTCATTCACAAACTCAGGTAAATAATGCCCATTTTCTGTCTCCACCAAGAGAACTTCACAACACTCATAGACTTGTTCAAAAATGCGGCTATTTTTTCCAAGTGTCTACTTTCTCAGCAACACCTTGTTTCTTTCAACATGTCTCTCACAAAATGGTAATATGTACATCAATTTTATTAGTATTAGAATGATAGAAGTTGGGTTTTTTTTCCATAAATATTGTGCTTTGATTCTTGAAAATTATCTTCATAGCTATCTGCTCAAATCAGATTCTTGAACATATCCTTTGTGGCCACACTACTCCTTTGATTACATGGGTGGTCGCCATGTATTCAACTTATGTTGTTGACAAGGCTATGACTGCTTGTTGCTTACTCATCTAGCTTATTTCTCTATCAAACATATTGAAGACATATCCAATGGTTGACATCTGTCGATCCAAATCTCTCTATCTAGGTCAATGTCATATGAGAAGCCATGTACATTTTGATTCATTGTCACCTCTAGTTTTTTCCTTGGTAGAATATAGCATAGACTTTTGTGCCACACAAAATGCACATGAATACTCTCTTGAAAGTTGTCTTGTTCTCCTTCTCGGTGTCGACATGTATCTTCTTAGGACTCCCACTACATGGTAAATGTATTAGAACATCACATGCATTAGACTACCAACAACACGTGCATTGGGAACATGTTCCATGTCCTCTATTTCTCAGTGTCTTTTGACATTGTTGTTGGATTGGAGCTTGATCCACGGGGAATTGGCACCTTTATAGTTTTTCAATCTTGCATGTTGAAACATTTAAAAAAATTCAATATCACGTCATCTTGTTCAACCAAAGCTTTCTAGTTTCTTGATCTCTCTTAATCTCGATTCCTAGAATGGAGTTAGTTACATAGATATCCTTCATGTTGAACTTGGAGGATAAATGATTCTTCACCTCCTTCATTGCATCCATATTGTTTCCAATCTAACAACATGTCATCGACATACAAAGCTACATATATGAAACAACCACCTTCTTCTTTGGAATATGGCATTGATCATGTTTTCTTCTCACAAATCCCAAACTAAGGATGTATGTGTTGAAATTTTGATACCACATCCTTGGTAGTTTATTGAACCTTAAATGAATCTTTTTAGTTTACACACCAAATATTTCTTCCTGTTTACTACCAAATACTTGAGGTTGTTTCATGTAGATTTCATATTCTAGGTCCTCATGTAGGAACATTGTCTTCACATCCATCTATTATATTTCTAGATCAAATGTTGCGTAAATCTAATAATAATAAAATCTCTGATAATATCCTTTTTCTACCAATAAATATTTGAATTTCTCAACTTGATATGTTGCATTCATTTTCTTCTTGAATACCCATTTTGCAATCAACATGCTTTTCTTCACTGAAGCCGGCCAGAGTCCCATGTCTCATTTTTTTGAAATGATTTCATCTTTTCGACCATGGCATCCTTCCATAATTTTCATCTCCTAATTCGAATTCCTCTATGACTGACTTGGTCTCATCATCGGTGGAAATTAATATTAATGCGGAATGGAAGTCAAGTGGACTATACCTTTTCGACTATTTTTCTTACTCTTTTTTACCTCCTTTGATCCGGATTATGCGGCACCGGAAATGAGCGAATATAATAAGAAAATGCTGAAGTGTCAGCATTATATCCAGTAATATAACCAAAAATATATCAGAATGCAACCATAAAATACAGTCTGAGTAATACATGATTTCCTATTAATGAAAGAAATGTCTGATTCTTGTAAAATCTGAAATTAAACTTCGGCTAGAATGGTGTGACTTATCGAGTGATGTGAATTTCTCGCGTCGCCGAAGATGATTACAATGAGGCTCACGAAGGCCCATTTACAATAAATGGGAATGCCAAAATTCCCCTGAACATCAAAAACCTAACCCTAGGAGATGAAAATGCAAAAGTCATGTGGGCCGGGTTGGGTAAAGTAGGTACATCAACTTCAGGGATGCGTGGCACCTGCATACGATCTCCGTTTAGGCGATGTGATGTAGCTCGTTGGAAAGGTATTATTGAGGAGATTCAATCTCCGTTTTAGGCGTGTGATAGCTCGTTGGAAAGGTATTATTGAGGAGATTCATTTTGGGGTCTCAATAATTCCTTTAGCTATCATTGAGAAACTCTATCTCAAAAAACCTTCATTTGGACCCTCAAAATGGCCCCGGAACTTAAAACCTGCTAAAAATAGTAAATTGCCAAAATGGCCAGAAAATTGTTTTGAGCCATTTGGAAAAGGTGGGTGGCCACTGATATCCACCTGGATCATCCTTACAACGAGATTCAGTTGTTCCACCTCTTCATCTGATTCAATAGACTAATCTAAATCATATTCTTCATTGCTCATTTCAAGCCGCAACATCTCATGATTATTCTTGATCTGAACAATTTATTCAGCCTCAAACTTAATTCAAACTTATCTGAAAAACACATTTCAACTGTACACTATTTTCCTTGATGTAGGATCCTAGATCTTATTTTTTTTCATTACTTCTCTGTATCCAATGAAAATACATTTGAATTCCTTCTTGTTCAACTTTATCCTATTTTCCTTGGGAACATGCACAAATGCATCACAACCAAGTACTTTGAGATGTAAAACTGAAGGATTCTTACCCGACCATGCCTCAGGTGGATTCATGTTGACTAGCACTGACGAAGGAGACATAATTAATATATATTATTCTGTGTTGACTCCCTCTGCCCATAATTCTTGTGTGAGCCTAGCACCACTGACATGCTCCTTTTTTTGTCCATCAACGTTCTATTCATTCTCTCGGAAACTCCATTTTTTTGTGTGGTATATGGTGTGGTAATTTGGCATTCTATGCCACACTGCTTGAATAACTAATCAAATTATTTTCCACATAATTCACCATCACTGTGAGTTCTCAACACCTTAATCTTCTTATCTTTCTAGTTTTCTACAAGAGATTTAAACTCTATGAATTTATCAAAAACCTATGATTTCTTCCTCAGGAAATATATCCATGTCTTTCTGGAAAGGTCATCTATGTAGGAGACATAATCCAGGGATCCACCAAGTGAAGGAACTATGACAAGGCCAAACACATCACTATGAACTAGTGCTATAATGCCATTTTCCCTTATCCCTCAAGATGGGAACCTCACCAAACTTCGACTTCTAAATTACATTTAGGAAAGTCTTTGACCATACCTTTATTATGTATAGAACGAAAACCCTTTTCTCCAATGTGTCCCATCCTCTCGTTCCATAGAATGGGTTTGACTTTATGATGACTTGTTGAGTTGGGTCAAGTCAAATTTGAGTTTGCTTAAAGAACAACAAAGTTGTCACATCCAATTGAGTCAACACTCCCTAGTAAGTTTTATAGGGTTCAAATATGAACTCCTTTCATTAATACCATCAAACCTATGACCATATTACATTAATCCTTTTGAACTAGAGTGTGCACGCCAACATCACTCATCTTACTGACAAATATCATGTTTCTTTCCAAACTCGTAATGTGTAGCACACATCGAAGGGTTATACTCCTCCCATCCTATAGTATCATTTGAAATCTTCCCCATCTAACAATTTTGGTTGTCGAGTCCTCCCCCAAGAACACTTCTCCTCTTTCATATCATTCATATTCACATAACCATTCTCTATGTGGTGTCATATGATAGGATGATCCTGAGTTGTTCAACCAAACATCTTGATATGACTGTTTACCGGTCGATGTAGGTACACATCACCTCCCTTATTTTAAGTTGTCTTTCTCTCAATTGATTGGTTCTTGTCGGATCATGTATTGACTTCCATCGCCTTTGACTTGCAGTCCCTTTTGTCATGCTCGACTTTACTGCATTTCCAACATCTTCTTGTCGACCAAACCTTTTGACTTAGACTTTCCACCAGAGAATTTTCCTTTATCTCTATCAATTGGTTGACCTCTCAACACTAAATCATATTTGGTCGATCCTTCCATGTATTTCTTCCCATTTATTCTGATAGTAGAGATGAAAACACATCTTCTAGCACTAATGTGGTTGTATTAATCACTATAGCCATGACTTATCTATCCCATGAGTCTCGAAAATAACATAAAATCCTAATACATTTCTCCTCCTCGGTGATTTTAATATCCACAGAAAATATGGTATTAATGCATTTAAATGCTCATTCATTGAACTTCCATCACTCATTCTTACAAGATACAATTTCTTTCTGACAAACAACTTATTTACCAGGTATTTCAACTAGGACAATATTCCCAACTTGTCCCACAGTTTCTTCGTCAAATCATCACCTGAGACATTCAACAACACCAAATTTGCAATACAAATTTGAATCATACTCCTTTCTCTTCTCTCGAGTTTCTCTCATTCCTCCGTCAACATATCTATCATCATGGTACCTAGACTTATTGTTGTCCATTGTTCTCTATATACAAGGATATCTTCAATTTTAAGCTTGCAAAGCTCAAACTTCTAGAGATTGAATTTTTCAATCTCCATTCTCGAGCTTCTTTCCATTATTTAACACAATCTTTAAAGATTTCTAACTTACGACTCTTGTTGAACCTAGAGTTTATCTCAGATCCAAGGTTGTTAAACCAAGATCTGATACTACATGTTAGGAAATGAGAAACACGTGCATAGTAAACCTAGTAGAAGAGAGGAATAAATATTTAATCAAGAAAGTAAATGACACAACAAGAAGACAGTACATAGAGATTTTACCTTGGAAACCCAAACTGGGAAAACCAACATTCCTTGAGCATTTTGATCTTTTTTGTCTTATTGATTTAGAATAAAATGTTACATGTCTAACCTTGGTCCATACCTAAGACACAATCGATATCATATCCTCTTTCTTACACAAGAAAAACCATGCAACCAATTCAGCTTACATATGCATGAACAACAACCTATAAATTAAAGATTCTTGGTGATTATCCATTCATCATCTAAAGAAAAAAAATCATCTTAAATTACAACCTTACAACATGATTTCTTCATAGGCTTTACAACAGACAAAACCCTCAAGAAAAAGCACCCAAAAATGGTTACATATCCATGAATATCATTGGCTACAAATTCTACGAATATCAGGATTCGGTTACAATCAAATACCAAGTTGGATTACCCTTCGCTAACCAGTTGGGATTCAGTTGGTCTTCAGTCGGTTTCTAGATGCCTTCATGTCGACCTCTCATCAGTAGACCCCTTTGACTTTCTTTCGACATCTTTACCATGTCGAGCCACCTAAACCTTCGAATTCAACTTTACCTGGTTGACTAACCTCGACATTCGACTTTACCCGATGAAAACACCTCGAGCTTTGATTTTGACTCTCAGTCGATCCACCTTAACTTTCAATGCAAAGAATATAACAACCCAACATGTTCCCCTAACCATTTTTCATGTATCCTTTTGAAATAGTGTGTGCACTCCTGCATCAATCATTTTAATGACATATATCAAATTTCTTTCTAAATCTAGAATATGTAGCACAAATGGAAGGGTCATGCTCCTCCCATGTTTCAGTATTAGTTGGACTATTCATTGTCCAAAAATTTTGGTGTTCGATTCATCCCCCAAGAATGCATCTCCACCTTCACATATTCCATATTCACATAACCATTATCTTTTAGGTGTCATATGGAATGATGCACCTGAGTTGATCAACCAAATATCATGATCCAAATGTGTACTATTCAATGCGTGACACACATTCCCTCCTTTATCTGGAGTAGTCTTTCTCTGAGTTGACTATTTCTCATTGGATTTTGGATTGATATCAACTACCTTTGACTTGCAGTCTATTTTGTATTTCCCACCTTTACCATGCTTCCATAATATTCTCATAGATTGAATTGGGTATTTGTATCTACCCTTCAACTTATACTTTCTACCAAAGAATTTTCCTTTATCTCTGTCAACTAGTCAGCCTACAACCATCAAGGAATCTTTGGTCCATCCTTCTATATTCTTCCATCTCATTTGTTTGGATAGAAGAGGGGAAACGACATCTTCAGGTGTTAATTTGTTCTAATTACTCCCTATATAAACCACTAAGTTATCCTAGGAGTCTGGAAAAGAACAAAATAGACTAATATGTTTCTCCTCCTTAGTGATTTTAATATCAATAAATAATAACTAAATTATTATAGTATTGAATGCATTCAAGTTCTCTTTTACTGAGCTCCCATCACTCATCCTCAGAAGATACCGTTTCTTCTGAGAAAATGAGTTATTGACCAAGCATTTCAATTCGTACAAGCTCCCCAGCTTGTTCCATAGATTCTTTGCAAAGTATGCACTCGAGACATTCATCAAAACCAAATCTACAAGACAAGGTCAAATTTTACTCCTTTTCCTTTTCTCTAATTTATCTTATTCTTCCCTTGACAGACCGATTGTAATGGTTCATAGGTTCAGGTCTTCCCATTATCCTTAATATACAAGGACATATTCCATCTTATGCTTCCAAAGCTCAAAATTCTATCCATTGAATTTTTCGATTTCTATCGTAGAACTTCTTGCCATTTTGTCAAGAACAACTTAAATATCACTGACCTACAACTCCCACTGGAGATAGGTTTAGATAAGATCCAAGGATTTCTTAACCCTTCTCTGATACAATTATATAGAGAAAAAAATGTGATTGGATACCACTTGTAGAGAAAACAATCCTAACACTAAACCAACCAAGAAAGAGAAGACAAATACAAGCATGGAATAAATGAAAAACACACATATTACACAAAGCTTTTATCCTCGAAACCCAAAAATGAGAAATCCAACATTCCTTCAACATATTTCTCTCTTGCTTTCTTATTCATTCATTGAATAAAGAGTTTAATAACAAACATTAGTCTACAACTAAGACACAATCACCATACTCCTCTCTTGATTTACATGAGAAAAAACCCGCAACCAGTTCGACTTGTATCTATATGACCTTTACGGTTCTTCTAAATATTATCTTTTACAATATTACAACATGGCTTATTTATAGGCTTTATAACATGCAAAAAACTAAATCATGGCACCCCAAAATGGTTACAGATCCACGTAGATGATTGTATGCAATCCCCACTTATGTTAAAATTCGATTACATTCGGCAAGAGGTCAACTACCCAGTTGAGCTCTAGTTGATCTCCATTCAATTGCCACTCAACCTCCTATCGAACGAATTTTAAAATTCTCAGTCAACCACTTAGACCTTCAACTTTTTGCTCAATCACTTCGACCTTGAATTAACCATTGACTTAACTTAACTCGTCGATCGAATTATCACTGGGTCGATCCACCTCGACTGGACAATTAAATGATTATTATTTCACTATGAAGAATATAACATCCCAACGAAGATAACATAAATAAATTTTTATTATTCATGTTTTCTATAGACAAGACTCGTGTTCAAGACTCGAGTGCTTAAGAGTAGAGATAAATATTTGGGTAGAGAGGATATAATTATCAATATACGAGGAGCCAAGTAATGAGAATATATTAAAGCCTTTGGAATTCATGTGATTGGGAACAAGAGGTGGGGTTGTGAAGACCCACTAAATTAAAACGTCCTTTGCTGCATCCTTCTACAAATTGATTTCTACTACGTCTTCAAACTTTGCTACAAAGAAGGCTTTGGACTCCAATCAAGAGCAAAATATCTAGAGGGTATGAAAAAAGTATATGACCTATGATTATTATGTATACAAAAACAAATTTTCCAAAATGTGCCCATCAAGATGAAAATAAACCCTAACTCAACTTATTTTATTCATTCATAAAATGAATTATATAGGCATTACACTTTAACAATCCCTTCCTTCCCTCTATTATGCTCTATTACATTTGTTATTTGATTCTACCCTACCTATTTATCCGACCATGAGAGACCCATACTTGTTTCTCAAACCATTAAAAACACCCATCACACCCATATCCCCAATTGAAGGCCAATGAAAGATTCAATAGGCTCTTGTTCCTAGGTGTCAAGAAGCCTAATTTAAAGCCTAAGGCCTAGGTTTCCTTCCCTGGCCATTTTAAGGCCTCAAGAATAAGGATCGATGTACATATAAATGTAACTATGTGTTGTTTCAATTAGGTATTGAATTAGGTAAGTATGTCCATTCACCCATTCTAACATCAATTGCCAAACACCATGCCTATACATTACAAATTTGTATTGTGCACTAGATTGTTTTTACTAATTGCACCAAAACATCAAGCATCCAAATAATGATTTTAGATTGTGCATTAGGTGCAAGAGAAAGACTTGTGAATTTTTATCATGCATTTGATGTAGATTGTGTGTTGGGTACTTTTGTATCCAGTATAATTTTTAATGTAAAAAATAACCATGCACATGCTTATATTTAATGTAATTTTTATAAAAAATAAACAATAATGAACATGCATTATGTATAACTAAAATGACATGATTTTGGGCAATCAAATTCAAAATATAAGTGGAAACTTAGCTTATGTAGAAAATTTGAAAGTAGATTTGAATTTTATAAGAAGTGGCTCTTCTTTAAGAATGCTTTTCTTGTCCATCTTTCATGTGTTGTGTCATCTCTCATCTACTTTAGTTTGGATTATGGAATGCATAAACTATAACACATTCAACATTTTTTCCTTTTCAATATATCTTGTTTGCCGGCATAAAAAAAACTTAGATTTATATATAATAAAATATATTTTTTAATTTTAATTTTTAAAATGAAAAATAAAAAAAATATTTTTCAATCCAAATTATTATATCTATTAAAAAAATATAACTTTATAAAAATCATGTATTTAGTCTTTTACATTTTATTTTCTTATTAAAAATATAAATTCATTATATAATAAAAAAATTATATTTTTAAATTTATATTATATTTAAATATTAAAGGAGAACATGATTCACTTACATGAACCTACTCTTTACAATATTTCTTTATATTTTATATTATTTTCATTTTTTACCAACCTTCCAAAAAAAACTCAAATTGCCTTCCACTAAAGCTGTCCCTAAACCTCTAAGATAACCTCCTGCGGACCTTTAAAATAATAAAATTTATTTATTTAAACGTTTTACCTTTTGGTTTGGTTGTTTTTGGTATTTTTTTTTCTTTTCATTTTGTCTAAAATTTGATGATGAATGGTTGGATCTGTAGATTTAAGTGGTTAAGTTTATAAGTTTATATAATCTTAGTGTTTTACTGGTTTTTTATCCTGCTAAATCCATTTACACATTCAAAAATGCAATTTAAATAACAAAAAATAACCATTTTAACTAAATTTACATATACGGATTCCAAAAAAAAAAAAAAAAATTAAAAAGTTTAGCCAATGCACATAAGGGAGAAATGCTGAACTAGAAAATAATTTGCTTTCATGTAAAAATATGGAAATTGTTCCTCCTTGATATTATATGAAGGACATGATGTCCTTAGGTTCATTTGTAGAACCCGGCCAGATCATACATATCAGAAAACGGCGAAATGTTCCAAACCATAGGAATCTCATCGTGTACTCCCTGATTGATCAGACCGGGTAAGATGATGTCTGTGCCACTGAATACTTTAGAGAAGACAGTGCAATCCTCAGATGAACAATTTGTAGTTTTGTTTTCCGTGATAGGCAGCTGATCATTGCTATAAAAAGCATATTCGAGATTTTCTGTACCCGCTTCGGCAGCGATTATCTCAGAGGATAATCCGTGATTCACCAGACCGTGCAAAACCAGAGGAATCTCATGCAATAATCGCTGATTCCTCAGATTCTGTAAAATCATGTCCTTGGCACTGAATCCTTCAGAGAAACAAGACCAATCCTCAGTCGAAAATTTTGTAGTTTCGTTTTCCATGATAGGCGTTTGATCATTGTTATAAAATGTATTTTCGAGATTTTCTATGCCTGTTTCTGCAGCGATTAACTCAGAGGATGGACTCTTGTGCTTCATTTGCCTTTGCTTCTCTCTTGATTTACGGCTAGATTTCCCCGTTAGTCTCTGAACCAGAGATGGAAAGTTTTCTGGGTCAGTTTTGATAATCTCAGGTTCATAAACATACACAACACGGACCTTTGGAGTGATGATATCCTTGTGCTGCGAAAATTTGCTTGATATTCCTTCATCCTTGGCAGCAGCATAAGACTTTGAAATCAAATGAGAACATTTATTGGCAACCAACATGGCATCAGATTCTGAAGTAGACTTGGGTGCAGCTTCATCCATTTTGGACCGCGTCATATTTTCTCCCTGGTCAGAGAAAATCAATCCGGGATTGTACAAGTTTGACCTCGAGGGTTTTTGTGCCTCCTGGTGCGATACTGATCAAGGATTTGATCAGCTTCTAGTATATGCTAATATGCAAATATCTTCT
>SNQJ01S0093676.1:6125-21336 GCA_010110895.2 Picea sitchensis
TTATAGAATCCCAATTATGAAGCACAGATAGACTACGTACAAGTGCATTAGGTTTCCATGATCAGCTAATCCATTTCAAATGATTAGCTTTTGAGTTTGTTACATGGCGATGTTCAGCTGATGTCACATGGCTATGAAGTACCGAACGAGTGAAACAGGGTGATCTGACTATCCGTCACTTGTTCCACGAGTGGTGGTTTTGACATATTGAAACACATGATATCGTGTCTTGGCGAAAGTGGTTTCAACAAAACACCTTTTGCCTAGATGTATCTCTGAAGGCGCCACGTGTCTATGTTCTCAAGACTTGGGTCTTAGCTAGAATTGTCATGGTGATAACACCAGGAAATCAGAAGAGATAATTCTAATGTATATATTGAACCAAAATGGTTCATATTTTTCATGAATTATTGAATTGTTAGCTTGATGAGATTCAATGGCTGCATGTTTTGCAGAATTAATAACAACTAGATTAGATCAGTGCAAAATAAATAGGAATGGAAGAGGCACAGGGTAATTACAGTCAGCAAGATGAGAGGAGAGGGATGGATGTCCATTTGGGCATTGAAGGAACAAACTCCAATGGACATGGAGAAGAAAGGAATGAAAACATGAATATGGAAGAGACCAATAAAAATTTGCAGAAGGATGTCCAAAGCCATAATGTTGATAATGAAAGGCTTATGAGAGCCAAGGAGTAATAGGATGACTTCAACATGAATTTATTGGAGGGATTGAACATAATAGAAAAGAAATTGGTTAAGGAGAGTGGATTAAGCAAATTTGGAAGTCACAAGCCTTCGAATGAGAAAAGAAAAGAAAGAAGTGTTAGCAAACACCGCCATCACTTCCCAAGGCATTCCAATAAGAGGGCGGGTAGCAGCTCAAGTCCATCCCCTGTTAGAAGGCATAAGAGGTCTGGGGTTGATGAGCTAGGAGGAAAAATGAACAAAATCAAACCTCCTACATTTGATGGTGAGCACAAGAAGGATGAATATGAATAAACATGGTTGTTGGGCATGAGAAAGTATTTTCAATTGCATAATTATTCTTCTCATGCAGAAGGTAGAATTGCTATCTATCAACTCAAGGGAAAGGCCTCCATGTGGTGGGATCAGCTTGTGCAGGTGTAGCACATTAAAGAGAAAAGTGTTACTTGGAGGGAATTCAAGAGTTATTTTGAAAAGAAATACTTGACTAAGAGATACTACGACAAGAAAATGAAAGAGTTCTTTGAACTCAAGCTTGGAAGTATGACCATAGATGAATATGAGAGAAGGTTTCTAGAACTGTTGAAGTATGTCTCTTTCATCAAGGATGGGATAGTCAAAATTCAAAGGTATTTGAGTGGATTGTCATCATTCATAAGTGACAAAATACAGTATGATGATCCCAAGGAATTGGAAGAGACCATAAGGCGAGATAAATTCCTATATGATCAGCAGAAAGCAAGTCCAACTTTCCAAAAGGCTTGGGAAGACAAAAAGAAATTCAAGATGGATCAAAGGAAGAAGGGAGCTAAGCCATCATTCTTCATAAATAATCCACAGGGACGGAAAACGCCTAAAGAACCTAGAACGATTGACACAGGGAATCAAAGGCCAAGGCAGTCACCTATTCAATTTTGGGGTTATAAAGGAAATCATAGGTTCAGAGATTGTCCTCACAGAGGTGAAAAAAGTAGAGTTGTTTACAATGNATCAAGGATGGGATAGTCAAAATTCAAAGGTATTTGAGTGGATTGTCATCATTCATAAGTGACAAAATACAGTATGATGATCCCAAGGAATTGGAAGAGACCATAAGGCGAGATAAATTCCTATATGATCAGCAGAAAGCAAGGCCAACTTTCCAAAAGGCTTGGGAAGACAAAAAGAAATTCAAGATGGATCAAAGGAAGAAGGGAGCTAAGCCATCATTCTTCATAAATAATCCACAGGGACAGAAAACGCCTAAAGAACCTAGAACGATTGACACAGGGAATCAAAGGCCAAGGCAGTCACCTATTCAATTTTGGGGTTATAAAGGAAATCATAGGTTCAGAGATTGTCCTCACAGAGGTGAAAAAAGTAGAGTTGTTTACAATGTACAACAAGCTGAAATAGTGGAGGACATGGGAAGATATGTGCCAAGGATCTATGTAGCCTTGGACAACAAGAAAGCAGAGTATCAATCCTACATGATTGAAGTCGAAGGTATGATCAACAACCAAACCATTGCTATTTTAATTGATTCAGGATCTATTCATAGTTATATAGACCCTAAGATGGTGGAAAGTTTGCAATTTTCAAGAAGCAAGCATGGGAAATCCAGGTTGGTGCAGTTGGCTATAGGAACTAGAAGAAAAGTTAATGAGATGGTTAAGTCATGCCTCATGGAAATGAATGGATTGAACACCAAGGAAGATTTGAACATATTTCCTTTAGGTTCCTATGACTGTTTAATTGGGATGGATTGGTTGGAACAACACCGTACTCTCTTAGACTGTCACAACAAAGAATTTACTTGCTTGGATGAGGAAGGGAAACTAAGGAAAGTGCAGGGAATTCTCAGGGTAGTAACCATTAGAGAAATTTTAGCATTGCAACTGAAGAAATGTTATAGAAAAGGGTGTCAAATATTTATAGCTCATATAGAAGAGACACCTAAAGATAAGGTTCCAAATTTGGAAGATTATGTAGTCCTAGAAGAATTTGAAGATGTGCTCAAGGAAGTACCAGGACTACCCCGAAAAAGAGACATTGATTTCTCTATAAATTTAATGTCTGGAGTAGCTACAGTGTCAAAGACTCCTTACAGAATGAGTACACCAGAGTTGAAGGAGTTACAAATGCATCTTGAAGAACTTGTGAATAAGGGGTATATATGCCCAAGTGTGTCACCTTGGGGTGCCCCAATCTTGTTCATGAAAAATAAAGATGGAACATTAAGATTGTGCATTGACTTCAGACAGTTGAATAAAGTGACGGTTAAGAACAAGTATTCTCTACCAAGGATTGATGATCTCTTTGATCAATTGAAGGATGCAAAGATATTTTCAAAGATATGTCTCAGATCAGGATACCATCAGGTAAGGAATAAAGAAGAAGATATCATCAAGAACACCTTCAGGACAAAGTATGGTCATTATGAGTTCACAGTGGTGCCATTTGGGTTGTCAAATGCACCAGCTGTTTTCATGTGCTTAATGAATGGTGTTTTCTAAGAATATCTGGACAAGTTTGTCATTGTCTTTTTGGATGAAATTCTTATATATTCTAAGTCAAAGGAAGAGCATGAACATCATTTGAGGATGGTGTTGCAAGTATTAAGGGAGCATCAGTTGTATGCCAAATTGAGCAAGTGCTCATTTTATCAGAAACAAATTCATTATTTGGGGCATATCATTTGAAAGGATGGGATAGAAGTGGATCCTAAGAAGATAGAATCCATTAGAGAATTGTCAGCGACAAAGAATGTTACAGAGGTGAGATCATTCATGGGTCTTGTAGACTACTACAGAAGATTTATTGAAGGATTCTCAAAGATTGCACACCCAATCACTTCCTTGCCAAGAAAGGGGGTGAAGTTTCAGTGGACACTAGATTGTGAAAAGAGTTTCCAACACTTGAAACAATTATTGGCAAGTGCTTCAATATTAAGGATTGCAAACCCAAATGAAGACTTCATTGTATGCACAGATGCATGTAATGAAGGACTTGGTGGAATCCTCAGTCAAAATAGGTTTTTTATATGTTATGAATTGAGGAAGTTGAAGGAGCATGAAAGAAACTATGCCACTCTTGATTTGGAGTTGGCAGCCATATTGCATGCCTTGAGGAAATGGAGACACTACCTCATGGGGAAGAGGTTTGAGCTAAGAATAGACCACAATGGTCTGAACTATTTATTTGATCAGCCAAATCTAAATGTTAGGAAAAGTAGACAGTTAGAATTTCTAAGCGAATATGACTTTGATATAAATCATATCAAGGGAAAAGAGAATAAAGTGGTTGATTCACTTAGTAGGAGAGTGCATGAACTACATGCTACAACCATTAGCATGTATCAGACTGATATTAAAAGAAAAATTCTGGAGGCTGCAAATGTAGATATGCAATACATAGAATTGGTAGGAAAGCTACAGCAGGGTAAGATACCACAAAAGGTGGATAATTATAATTTGGGAATAGATGGAATACTACTGCACAAGAGCATAATTTTTGTTTGAAATGTCCAGGACTTGAAACGTATGATTTTTCATGAAATGCATAATGTCCCTTATGCAGGGCACCATGGATATCAAAAAACTGTGGCAATGATCAAGAGCCATTACTTTTGGTGAGGTATGAAGAGAGAGATCATTGAATACATCGCTAGATGTATGTAATGCCATAAAGTTAAAGCTGAGCATAAGCACCTAGCAGGGTTGTTGCAAACTTTTCCTATTCCTGAATGGAAGTGGGAAGTGGTGACAATGGATTTTATTATGGGATTGCCCAGAACAGGCAAGCTGCATGATTCGATCATGGTAGTGGTGGACAAGCTTACAAAAGTTTCACATTTTATTACACTGAAAACTACTCACAAGGAAGCAGATGTTGTTGATATTTTCATGAAGGAAGTGGCACGATTGCACGAAATTCCTAAAACAATTGTGTCCAACAGAGACCTGAAATTCACCTCAAATTTCTGGAAAGGATTCGGAACGAATCTGAACTTTAGTACAACTTATCATCCTGAGTCTGATGGACAGACAGAGAGGATGAACAGAGTGATAGAAGACATACTGAGAATGTATGTCATGGACAAACCATCGAAATGGGAAGACTACCTACACTTGGTAGAATTTGCTTACAACAATGGGTATCAAGCATCGTTGAAGATGAGCCCATTTGAAGCACTTTACAGTAGAAAGTGCAATACTCCAGTGAGTTGGGATAATCCAGCTGATAGGATAATAGTTGGGCCAAAGTTGCTCAAGGAGATGGAGGACCAAATGATAAAAATCAAAAAGAATTTAAAATCTTCCCAAGATAGGCAGAAAAGTTATGCCAATAAGAACAGAACCCACAGAGAGTTCAAAGTGGGTGATCATGTTTTCCTGAAGGTGAAAGCTAACAAGAGTTCCCTGAAGCTGGGAAGCTGGACCAAGTTGGCAGCCAGATTTTGTAGGCCATTTGAAATCCTAGAGAGGATTGGTCCAGTTGCTTATATGATTACATTGCCTACATCTATGTCTGTACATAATGTATTCCATGTATCATTGCTAAAGAAATATATACCTAATGTTAATCATGTTATTGATTGGAATATGATTCAGGTGGAGCAAGAAGGTGCTTTTCAAGTGCATCTGGTGCACATTTTGTATTAGAAAATCAAGCAGCTCTAGAATCAAGCCATAGGGCTTGTAAAGGTCTAATTGATGACAACGGACGTCTCCTACGCCCGTCCTCAGGATCGTTCTAAATCCCTTTTCTGCTGAGCCGAAGTGGCTCCTTTGATTCCTGCTGGAATCACTGTGAAAATCCCAATCCACGGGCCTTATCTTTACCTTCTTGGCCCTTCACCGAACCGTGACCAGTTCCCCACAGGAAACTATTTATCGGGCTTTGGGGTTTCGGTATTTCCGTTGTCGAGAGTCACTGACCCTTTGAACTCCCAATCATCGATTCTCTGATTCACGATGCGCTCCTTCCTTCTTAGTTCTAGCCCTCCTGGCTATGTTACGGTCCATGTGACCACTACCATATGACCACAGCCATACCCGTCATCAGGGTTTCGGGGTTCGCGATTTCAAAATGCACGAACTCCTTGCTCCCAGGATCTTCGATATCCCAACTCTCGATGCACGTGAGAACTGAACCTTCCACGTCACCGCCTCCTTAATCCCTATCAGACATCGCAAGATTGTGATTCCTGTGACAACAATTCCCTTGTTCCCGGAGTTCACGAAACGTCGAACTATGACTCCCCTGGATCTTCTGACACGCATCATGTCCTAGATCCACGGCTGTGGTCTCTTCTCACAGTTTCGGGGCTCAACCAGCCTCGAAATATCAGTCTCGAGACTCCCGATGTGTCGACGACACCCCGGTCCTTTGACACCTGTCTTCCACTATCTCCCATTATGGTCCACACGACTCCTCCGATGGGATATCGTGAATCGTGACTTCGAGATGCAAGAGTTTCTTGCCTCCAAAAACTCTGATATGCCAAACCACGATTCCTTGGGATCCTCTGACACGCATCCTCAAAACGAATGGTTCAGATATTTTCACTGTTTCGAGACCTGCAAGTCCCGATGCCTAGTGCCTCGGATCTCCAGAACGAATGATCGTGTGACACATGCCCCTCCTCAGACGGACGGTCCAGATTCTATGTCGGGATTTCGCGACTGCCGCTGTCCCAAATCTTACGACCTCAGGAATGTCGATTCCCCAATGGCCGATATCCCGATGACTCTAACTCTGGTCGGGACTTCTCCTCTATTTATGAGATCTTAAAACCCGTGCATCTTCTGCAGATCCGACGGTTGTCGGTGATCCTTCGCCAGATCTGACGGCTTAGATCAATTCTTTTGCGCGCTCCTCCTCCAGAGGCTAAACTTTGCGCTACTCCTCCCGATCCAATGGCTGATGGGATTTCTCTTATGAGATCCAACGGCTATCGATCTCCTCTTGCTGTGGACTCCTCCTGAGCTCCTCCTGGACATGGAAAATCAACGGTCCATATTTCTTCCTTCTCCACCGATCCGATTGTTCTTGTTGCCCCTTCTGGGCTACTGTGCTTTCTCTCTATAATTGGAAGAATTCCACGTTCTCAAAGGCTTCGACCTTTGCTTCTTTTCTCTCTCTATAAACTCCTTCACCTTGAGCTTTGCTACTGCGGGTAAAAGCGTTGTTCCTCCTGAGCTTCTGCAAATTCTCAGACCCCTTGAGGGATTTTGTCTTTCTTCTACTTCAGGTGGAGAATGAAATGGATGCCTTCCTGGTTATCCTTCTACTCAAGAGACTTCTTGTTGAGCCTTATGGGTGTTCAACAACCTAGTACAGGTCCCTCAATGGACTCTTCTTTTAGCTCCAGAACTCAAAGAGTTCTCTCCTCTTCTGTGCTTGCCTACACACTGACTCGATGCCCTTCTGGCAGAGTATCTCTTCCACAGAATGGTTAGCAGTTCTGTCTCCTCTATCCTGTGCCTCTATGCACCTGCTCAATGCCCTCCTGGCAGAGCTCTACAGAATTCTCAGTGATTCTGGTTCCTTTTGTCGACTCTCAGCAGAGTTCTTCCTCCAACATCTCATGCTTACGCTCAATGCCCACCTAGCAGAGCTCCACAGAACTTACAGCAAAGTTTTGTCTACAACTGTGTTCTCATACACAGCCTTGCCTCCTGAGGTGTTCAGTAACCTCAAAGGTCTTCTTCGTCTGAGCGGTTGACTTCAGTTCCTGTGCCTCGGCACGTCTTTGTCTGACTCCGCAGAGTTCAAAAATGCATCCTCTGTGCACGGCCCTCAGAACCCGCAGCGTTCTGTCACACCCTTCTGGTGTGAAGCCTCAAAGACCTTCAACCTAAAATCAAATGAACTCCTGCAGAATGCATCCACATAACATGCATTCACAACATATACAAAGAACACACACAGACATGCATATAAGACATAATAATGCAAGAAAAACTGCTCTGTTTATATTAATAGGAAATGTCTGTATTTTACAAAGGTGTTCTCGAGCCCTCTCTGGCTCTTCTCTTCTCTATCACCTATCTCTAACTTCACTCCCTCAAAATGAGATCTCAAAATCTCTTATACCTGAGGGGCTCATTGAGCACTTCCCTCCAGGTCTACCTACTCTAATTAATTACATTCAATGGCAGTCTAGTCCAGCGTCTGGATCTAGATCTCAGTCGATCTAGCATTAAAGTCGATCCTATCTAATGCCTGCATATAGCATGGATTTCCATGGCTCAACAGCCTAAGCACATTAAATTTACATTCATTTCAAATTCAAATGAGGTTGCGCCTACCTTAAGATTTGAATGCATGCGCGCTGATGTGGCTGGCTGGCTGACATGGAGTGATGCTCCTGCATCATACTCCACAGCTGCAAAAATCATGAGCTTCCCCTGTAGCTGTTGGAATCCTCCTGGATCCCAAACGAATATGTGGAGCTTCCCATCTGCTCCATCTTCCTACTACTGTTGCTACTTCTGCACTGCTACTGCTGCTTCTGCTCTTCTGCTCAGCCTCTCCCTACTGGAAGTGTCTGCTGACTCCAATATCAGCTCCATGATCTCCTTGATCACTGCATCCAGCTGCTCTAGTGGCTGGTTCTGTTAATGCAGTCTCCTCAGCTGCAAAATTTTTTTGCAATTGGGCAGATCGCTATGATCTCCCATGCCTTCTTCTTCATCTTCATCTGTGGCCTCAAGTTGCCACTCTGCTACAGACTTCAGTTCTACAGTCTCTTCTTGACTGACCTGCTGCTCAGTCATCCTCTTCTCTGACATCTCAAATTCTGCCAGTTCTTTTGCTGGCCCTGGATTGTTCGATTGTTAAACCAATCCTCCAGCATTTCTAGCTCCATCTCCCATGGAGTGATAATTTTATCTTCTGCTGTCAGCTTCAGTGCTACAGCGCTCTCATCTCGTTGGCTGAAATCATTAAGTTGTTCCTCGGAATGCTCATTCTTCTCTTCTTCTCTTTGGGAAACTCCCAAAGTCTGCTTCAATTCCTCCTTGGCAGTCATCATCAGCTGTGACTATTCTGCTGTTGCACCATCTGCAACACACGTTTTTGCCTCTTCCTAGGCATATGGTAGGAATATCCCAATTCCCCCAATCATCAAAATATCATCTTGATCTTTCTCCTCTGTCAGATGCACCTGCTAATCCAAATTCACCTGCTCTATCAGCTCCCCTAGCTGATTCCAACTCACTTCTAAGTTTATGAGACCCATAGATAGTCTCATCTACTCATCCCTGCCCTCCTGGAAATATGGGATGTTCCTTTTTCCCTCCTAGCAGACTATGAGATCAACCGATTCCATCTTCATCAGCACTCCTTGCTAAATTGAACTCTCCTCCGAGTCCATGAGACCTTCATATGGTCCCAAATTCTCATCTCTGCCCACCTGGCAATCCAAGATGCTTCTGCTGCCCTCCTGGCAGTCTTCGAGATCCCTCAGCGATCTCTCATCATTGCCTTCCTGGAAAACTGGAATTTCCACTTCTCTTCCCTCCTGGCAGTGCTTGAGATCCTCAGGTGACCCCAATTCAAATTCTTCATCATCCCAATCATCGACACCTTTCCCAATCTCTGGCTCACAGTGATCAATCATATTTTCCTCTATGGCCTTGAGGTTTTTAGCATACCTCAACCACTTTCTCAACAGCCTGCATTGTCTCATGACCATCAGCTCCATGACTGGCCACTTTACCTTTGGCGTCTTCATGGGCCATTCATACACCCATCTTGGCTTCTTATTCTGCTGCATCCGCAGTTCGAGCTTGTCTATGTCTTTTTTTAATTCACACAGCTCTCTAGTCCTTTCTTTATCCCATTCAGCAATATTTTCTGCCTTGCTCTTCTTTCTATGGCCTTCAGTAACCATCTTGTTGCCCTTGTCTGCTTCTCTGGCAAACCTGCTGCTGTCACTCCTGAAATCCTGAGTCCTCAACTTCATCCTACAGTCCTGCTGGCTGTCTCCCTGATTACTGCCTACCTGCAAACAATTGTTACAGAGTCCTCAACACTCTGTCTTCTTCCTGCCTCCTCTTTCTCCTCTTTCCTGAAATATATAGACAAGAACTCGCTTTGATACCACTTGATGACAACAAGCATCTCCTACGCCCGTCCTCAGGATCATTCTAAATCCCTTTTCTGCTGAGCCGAAGCAGCTCCTTTGATTCCTACTAGAATCACTATGAAAATCCCAATCCACAGGCCTTATCTTCACCTTCTCATCCCTTCACTAGACCGTGACCAGTTCCCCACAGGAAACTGTTTATCAGGCTTCGGGGTTTCGGTATTTCCATTGTCGAGAGTCACTGACCCTTTGAACTCCCGATCACCGATTCTCCAATTCGTGATGTGCTCCTTCCTTCTTAGTTCTAGCCCTCCTGGCTATGTTACGGTCCATGTGACCGCTACCATATGACCGCAGCCATACCCCTCATCGGGGTTTCGGGGTTCCCGATTTCAAAATGCACGAACTCCTTGCTCCCGGGATCTCCAATATCCCAACTTTCGATGCACATGAGAACTGAACCTTCCACGTCACCGCCTCCTTAAGCCCTATCGGACATCACGAGATTGCAATTCCTGTGACAACAATTCCCTTGTTCCCGGAGTTCACGAAACGTCGAACTCCGACTCCCCTGGATCTTCTGACACACGTCATGTCTGAGATCCATGACTGTGGTCTCTTCTCGCAGTTTCGGGGTTCAACCAGCCTCGAACTCTCAGTCTCGAGACTCCCAATGTGTCGACGAAGCCCCGGTCCTTTGACACCTCTCTTCCACTATCTCCCGCTGTGGCCCACACAACTCCTCCGTCGAGATATCGCGAATCGTGACTTCGAGATGCAAGAGTTTCTTGCCTCCGGAAACTTCGATATGCCAAACCCCGACTCCTCGGGATCCTCTGACACGCGTCATCAAAACGAATGGTTCATATCTTTTCGCTATTTTGAGACCTGCAAGTCCCGATGCCTGGTGCCTTGGATCTCTGGAACGGACAATTGCGTGACACATGCCCCTCCTCAGATGGACGGTCCAGATTCTGTGTCGGGATTTCATGACTGTCGCTGTCCAAATCTTACGACCTCAGGAATGTCGATTCCCCAATGGTCGATATCCCGATGGCTCTAACTCTGGTCGGGACTTATCCTCTATCTATGAGAGCTTAAACCTCATGCATCTTCTGCAGATCCGACGGTTGTTGGTGATCCTGTGCCAGATCGGACGGCTCAGATCAATTCTCATGCGCGCTCCTCCTCCAGAGGCTAAAATTTGCGCTACTCCTCCCGATCCAACGGCTGATGAGATTTCTCTTATGAGATCCGACGACTGTCAATCTCCTCCTGCTGTGGACTCCTCCTGAGCTCCTCCTGGATGTGGAAAATCAACGGTCCAGATCCCTTCCTTCTCCACTGATCCGACGGTTCTCGTTGCCCCTTCTGGGCTGCTGTGCTTTCTCTCCAGAATTGGAAGAATTGCACATTCTCAAAGGCTTCGACCTTTGCTTCTTTCCTCTCTCTGTGAACTCCTTAACCTTGATCTTGACTACTGCGCGTAAAAGCATTGTTCCTCCTGAGCTTTTACAAACGCTCAAACCCCTTGAGGGAATTTTTCTTTCTTCTCCTTCAAGTGGAGAATGAAATGGATGCCTTCCTGGCTATCCTTCTACTCAAGCAACTTCTTGTTGAGCCTTCTGGGTGTTCAGCAACCCAGTATAGGTCCCTCAGTAGACTCTTCTTTCAACTCCAAAACTCAAAGAGTTCTCTCCTCTTCTATGTTTGCCTGCACACTAACTCGATGCCCTCCTGGTAGAGCATCTCTTCCACAGAACGGTTAGTAGTTCTGTCTCCTCTATCCTGTGCCTCTATGCACTTGCTCAATGCTCTCCTGGCAGAGCTCTACAGAATCCTCAGTGATTCTGGTTCCTTCTGTCGACTCTCAGCAGAGTTCTTCCTCCAGCATCTCGTGCTTACGCTGAATTCTCACCTAGCAGAGCTCCACAGAACTTACAACAAAGTTCTGTCTGAAACTATGTTCTCATACACAGCCTTGCCTCCTGAGGTGTTCAGTAACCTCAAAGGTCTTCTTCCTCTGAGCGGTTGACTTCAGTTCCTGTGCCTCAGCACGTTTTTGTCTGACTCCACAGAGTTCATAAATGCATCCTCTGTGCATGGCCCTCAGAACCCACAACATTCTGTCACACCCTTCTGGTGTGAAGCCTCAAAGACCTTCAACTTGAAATCAAATGAACTCCTGCAGAATGCATCCACATAACATACATTCATAGCATATACAAAGAACACACACAGACATGCATATAAGACAGAATAATGTAGGAAAAACTACTCTGTTTATATTAATGGCAAATGCATGTATTTTACAAAGGTGTTCTTGAGCCCTCTCTAGCTCTTCTCTTCTCTATCACCTATCTCTAACTTCACTCCCTCAAAATGAGATCTCAAAATCTCTTTTACCTGAGGGGCTCATTGAGCGCTTCCCTCCAGGTCTACCTACTCTAATTAATTACATTCAATGGTTGTCTAGTCCAGCGTCTGGATCTAGATCTCAGTTGATCTAGCATTAAAGCCCATCCTATCTAATGCCTGCATATAGCACGGCTTTCCATGGCTCAACAGCCTAAGCACATTAAATTTACATTCATTTCAAATTCAAATGAGGTTGCGCCTCCATTCAGATTTGAATGCATGTGCGTTGACGTGGCTGGCTGGCTGGCTGGCTGACATGGAGCGATTCTCCTGCATCACTAATGGACCTGGCATGGTCCTGAGGACGCTACTTGGGAGCATGAGGATGCATTGCAAACAGAATACCCACATCTTTTTGAGGAATTGTTTTTTTCAAATTTTTGTTCTATATGGGTATATGATGCACTTAGGATAGTGTATAAATAAGAGGAGGGGATTGTAATATCCCTCGGCCAAACCCAATTGTAAATGTAATGTAAGTGTACTTAAGCTGGTGAGTTGTTTTGACATCATTTTGTAATGCACCTTTCATGGCATAGTGTGTGCATGTGTTGTGCAATAAAATGATGTAGTGTGCACATTCCTGGATACCGTGTACAGTAACTAAATTGCACATAGTATGGAGGTTAGCTAGCCTTGTCTTTATGATATTTTTTATAGGTTGGTGAGCCAGTTATTATAAGTTGGGATGCTTATGTTTTGGAATTAGGCCAGAGTGCCTAGATGTTAAAGGCCAGTGCGCCTATTTTGCATATTTCTCATGATTAATATAAAATAAATCGTTGTGCGCAAACCGACCACGATAAAAGAGATGGGGGACTAAACTCCACCAGTTAGGAAAAGGGAGGGCCAAAAGTTAAGGGAAAGGGTTAAGCTAGAGAGCTTAAGCCAAAAAGGAATATTATATTAATATTTCTTAAAACATAAAGTATGGATAATTATTTTATCCTAAGTTCTAAAGTTGGGGACAAGTGGATCAAACTAGCTTCCAACATGACAAGTGTCAAGTTGGGGACATGCATGCATATCGTGGGGACTTAGTTCATTTACACACTTTTTCTCCATCATCCACCTGATCATTCTTACGATCATATCTCCCATGATTCCTTCCATCATTCAGTCATCCAATCAATGATTCCATGACCATTTCACTCACGCAGTACGTTATCCTTCAGACATTCATTTCACTATATCTGAGCCTGTTTCCATAACCATTTTCAGTTGGTGTACCTGGTTAGCTTGGGAGAGGGATTGAAGAAGCAGGTTGTCAAGCCCGTGGGAAATTGAAGAGGCGGGTTGTCGGTCCCATGAGCAATTCTCTAAGTGAGAGAATTGTTGGGAATTTATTTTCTGAAGGTGCTAAACTGTAGCTACAGTGCTCTGAGACTTCTTGTTATGCATGTTGTTGAAGCCCTGGAAGGGAAGTGGGGCAGCCGAAGGACTATTGAGAAGAGAAGGGGCACACTTCCTTGGGTGGGATAGGCATGTGGGGAATGAGAGGTTGTAGGTTGTTAGTTGAGTGAGCACGTGAGACAGAGTCTTTCATGTTGTCTATGAGCCTTTAGCCTGGTTAGGAATCCCTTTACCTGGGTGGAGTTTAGTCCCAGCTCAGGGGTGACTCAATGTTGAGAGTGATGAACAGTGTAGTCTAAGGCTGGGAGGTTGGTGGATGGTCTGTACGCAGTTGGTGACAATCTTTCCAATATAAGTACAAATCGTATGATAAATTTACATGTTGCATTGTTATTTACATGCTTATGTTACGGTTTATCATATATGTGATTATAACTGTCTGTATGTTTATGGGCATTTCCCTGTATATGATGCATATCTGTGTTTACTATTATTTCTGTATGAAATTGTATATTTACATAATGTAATTGTTTGTTTATGTTTATATGTAAATCTTTCGCAAGAGTGTTGTATGTACATGTTATAATTGCATCCAGTTTGAAGAGAAAAAATATGTGGCATAGATCAGTTGAATATTGGGTATGTTACAGTATGTTCCGTAATGAGAGAACGAAAGTGTTCCCTCATGTAGCGTGGCCCGGTCATGGGTGGTTGGGGACATTACAATTGTTATCTAGATTATTTTTCTTATAAAAAGTAGAATTAATAGGTGCAAAATATCAAATTTCTATTTACATATTCTTAGCATTGGTGTCTAAACTTTCTATCCAAATGTACTGATTAAGAGGGTTAATATTATGAAGTTGAATGTGAGGAGAAATGACCTTTCTAATATAACAAGCTATGCCTCTTGTCCCTCTACGATGGGATTTTTTGTTGCATGTCGACCACAAAACAAATCCTTCAATGTTAGGGACCTTAGACTCCTCATGTTCCCAAGTTTCAACTAGACAGATAATTTCAATATCGCTCAGGATCCAACTTATCATAGTAACTTTGCTCCATGGAAAGCCATGACAATTCCAAAAAAGGATCCCAAGTGTCCCAAATTCCTATTGATTATTATCCTTCTGGTCTCTATTACTAACAATAGTTTTTCAATTTCTAATTATTTCCCATTTTTCTTCTTTCTCGACTTGTTTTACCTTTCGAACTTCCTTCCTTAATTCATCTTGATCTTCGAGAATGAGGTCTTCATTTATAAATATCCCTGACCCTTTTAATCTTGGAGATTTACTAAGTATGTTATATTTATGGTCATTAAAACTTACTTTGGCATGAAGCAACCTATCTTTGTGATCAATTATTTTTCCTAGCCTCTTTGCTTCTATGAGGTAAGTTGTATCAATTTGTGATTTATTATTTAATTCTTTTTTTACTATTGTTAGTGTATCCTCCTCTTCTTGTTCTTTTATACCAAAAATTATGAGGTTCAAGGCTCTTTTGTTACACTCATGGTCCATTTTGATTAGCTTATTCATTTCCTCTTTGATGGGTTTGATATCCAATTTTTTTTCCATATTACTGAGGGTCAAATTGTTGGTTAGTTTTTCTTCTAGCTCTTTAATCCTATCTCTCAAGTTGTGATTTTCTT
>SNQJ01S0093676.1:36414-50152 GCA_010110895.2 Picea sitchensis
TGGTACTACCACAAACTCATAGTGACCATATCTCATCCTAAAGGCAGTTTTGTGGATGTCTTCACCCTTGATTCGGACTTGATGGTATACAGATCTCAAGTCAATCTTTGAGAAGATGGAAGCACCTCCCAATTGATCGAACAAGTCATCGATCCTGGGTAAGGGGTACTTGTTCTTTATGGTTACCTTATTGAGTTGTCTATAATCTATGCACAGTCGGAGGGTACCGTCTTTATTTTTCACAAACAGGACCGATGCTCCCCATGGAGACACGCTAGGCCGGATATAGCCTTTGTCCATCATTTATTTTAGTTGTAATTTAATCTCAACTAGCTCGGGTGTGCTCATCCTGTAGGGTGTCCTAGACACTGGCACTGCTCCTGGTGAAAGTTCTATAGAGAAGTCAATGTCCCTTCTCGGAGATAGACCTGGTACCTCTTCCGAAAATACATCTCTATATTCTCTTAGTGTGGGGTGGTCTTCGAGGCTTGGTTTTTCATCTTCAACTGATTCCAACACCTGTATCACATATAGTGGACATCCCTTTCTGCAATACTTTCTCATTTGAAGGGATGATATTCATCTCACCGAGACAGGTTTTTGGATCCCTTGAAGGGTTATCCTTCTTCCTTCTTCACTTACACAGTCTAAGGATTTATGGTAACAGTCCAGTCTGGATTTATCTGTGGCTAGCTAGTCCATACCAATCAAAATTTCATACGATCCTAGGGGTAGTATGTTAAGGGTTGCTTGGGTGGGGAATTCACCCATAGTGAATTGGCAAGCTGGTATGACCTCCACTACCTTTCTTTTGGTGCTAGTGGCTAACTATACTAACCATGGTTTGGCGTGTTTATGTGGTTGTAATTTACACTTATCAACAACCTTAGGAGCTATATAACTTAAATTTGAACTAGGATCAATTAGAATAGACACTAGATGGTTGGTGATCATACTTTTCATCTCCACCACTAAAGCTTGGTGGTCAGCTTGTTTATTATCCAAGGCTGCATAAATTTATGGCACACTCATGGCCACGTCATTGACGGTGGTAGCTTCTTGAACATTGAAAATTCTCTGATTGTTCTATTGTCGGTGCGGGCAGTCCCTCAGTAGATGTTCTTCTCCACAACCCCAACATTTCAAGGGTTCTCTCTTTGGGTTATCAATCTTTCTTGGGGTAGATCCAGAAGGTTTATTTTTGATCTAGGAGGGGAAATTCTCCTGATGTACACTTTGGGTTGGGAAGCTCATCCTTGAGTACTTTTTATAGTTTTTAAATCTTGGGGATTTAAACCCCTTTTTCTGGAACCCTGAACTATTCTTCTGCTTTCAGCCTTCGCAAGGTTTTGTCTGATGCCCAAGTTGTTCATAATAATATCTTGCCTTTCGGATAGTGTCTTCTAGGGTCTTTGGCTCATCAAACTCAATCCTGTTCTGATAGTCCTTAGGTAGTCCACTGATGAATCATTGCACCTTTTCCTTTTCTTCTTTTATATAGCGTACATACCTCAACAACTCAAGGAATCTGCTGACATATTTCTCTATGGTGACTTTCCCTAGCTTGAGATCAGAGAATTCTTTAGTCTTTTCGTCGAAATACTTTTCTGACAGATACTTCTTCCTGAAGTATTTCTCAAAACATTCCCAAGATAGGTCCCCTTTGTGAATCCCTTTTACATTCTTAAGGTCTTCCCACCAAATGGAAGCCTTTCCATTCAAGTTGAAAGTGGTTACTTGGGCCTTCAAGTTTTCTGAGAAGTCATGGACTTTGAAATACTTCTTTAGTCCAAGAATCCAGGCCTCTACTTCCTCCCCCTTCTTTATTTCACCGTCGAAAGAGGGTGGTTTGGCCTTCTTCAATTCTTCGAGATTATGACTTTTGGAATTATTTTGCTTCTTCTTTTTTCTTCAGGAATAAGAACTAGTTCTTCTACTAGAAGATCCCTTTGAGTCGCCAGTTTCCTTTCCAGAGAAATCGTCCGATGTGTGTCCCTTATCTCTGGGGTGGACCTTTCTCGAGGTGATCTTCCCAGTGTGGCCACTTAAAAGACCACGTTTCTGTATCTCAGGTGGACTTCGACTTTTCTTTGTTTGTCGTCGGTCCACGTGACTAGTGTTAGGTCCATGCTGCAATTGTCTTTGTATGTCAGATAAACTCTGCAGCAAGATTGGATTAATTTCCTTTTTCTTCTCTTACTATTTTATCAACCTCTCATTGTCGACCTTACAACTCTGTAGTTTGACCATGAGGCTTCTCACAGTCTCAACTAGATCTGGAGGGGTCTCTACCGCTCTCCTTTCATCAGCCTCTTCGTCTCTATTATGGGATCCATCCCCCACTTCATGGTGCGTCACCATTCTATGCATCTGCAGTTCCCCGCGGTTGATCGCCCGCTTATGTGCAGGAAAAACACTTGTTGTTAGTCAATATTTTTGTTCATTTATAACCAGCGCATAATTCATATTTTTCAAATGCATACACACAATAGGAATTTTCATTCTTAACTTTGACTTTTGATAAAGGGGGTTAAGATAGAGGGTTACTCCTTTTAAGATTACTTAAAATGGAGTTTCTGCGCAACTCATTCATGAGCCTAAGAAGGCCAAGTGTTGTAACCATGCTCTGATACCAATTTGTCACACAACCACTACGACGACTAAATTTTTTTTTTTTTGTCTTTTCTTCGAGGGACGGAATCCCTAAATTTCTACGGGGCCTAGCACAGACCATCCCTTCCGTTATCCTTCTCCAAGCAACCACAACCTGGCCTTAGTGCAACCGCCTCTCGTAACTCATGAGTTGGAGAGTCAAGGATCTCGATTCCTCTTTCTTCAAATGCCAATACCCGAAATGCGATATGGGTATGGCTCCCTCCTCACTAGTGCCTGCTACATATAACCATAGGCTAGGATAAACAATAGCACTACTCACATCTCATGACTTCGCAAGTTGGAGTGTTGATACCTCGTGCTCCTCCTTTGCGAATCCCCGAGACACGATAAGTCAACAATGGGTTGACTCTTTCCCGGGCGACATGTGTCCACCACCTATCACCCGCTTCCACCTTTCTCTGGTTGCTTGTTGTTACACCACCTATCAACCACGTGGTCCCCACCTAAAAAATGTGCCACGTGTTCGCACGAGCCCTCGATGCTCGACACCTCACAAATTCTGCAGTCGAAAAGAAATTATTTCAACCTTTGAACCCCCGATACACGATACCACATGAAGGTTCTGATCCAATGGTTCTCTCATGGATTGGATCCAACAACCATGATCACGTCGCAATTTCACAAATCATGAGTTCGTGCAGTCCTACCCTTGACCACTCCAAGTCGCGAGTCAGTGAAATGCTACCCGACTGCCACGCATCCTGTGCTGATGGACAGTTCTGAATACTTAGTGAATTTCAAGACGTTGTCGAGTCTACTCTCCTGCCTATGCAAAGGTTAAGATTGACGGTCAATAGAGCTATGATAGATCCTTGGATCTATGGTCCTGGATCCCATCGCTACTTGCGAAGGATGAAAGGGTCGAGGTGTTAACGCCTGCTCTCCTCCTCTAGATCCATCGGTCTTGACAGATATGGGGTATTTTCGAAAGGATTCCTACCATTTGTCTACCAAACGATGGGGTATTCTCTTTCGATAATTGGACTCGCTATCCTTTTTGAGCTTGAATCATGAAATTCAACCTCTCGGAGCATCAAACTCCCAGGACCCTGAGACCTTAGAGAGATACTCTTTCTTGCATAAGGTTTCTAGACTCAGATCGCATGAACCTTCAGACGGTTCTTGGGCAATTGTCCCTAGTCTAATTCAAGTTTCTGGGTAAAGGTTTGGTACAGTTCCAAGGTTTATGGGGTAATTCTGGGGGAAGAGTACTCTCAAGGAGCCTTACCAGAATATTATGAGAATCAAGCAAACAAGACGATTCTCGGTGGAGCGAACTCATGCCCCAGACTTAATCATTTGTATAGAAACCAACTATGGCATGTAAGTATACACATGCATCCATTATTTCCAATCTAAAACACCAGGCAATCATTCCACACAGAAATCATTATGGGCATATAAACATGAGCATGTATTCATTATATTCAATTCAAAATACAAGGCATAAAACACTTATCAGATCCACCAAACATGATGCAATGGCTGAGAGGGGTGTTCGTTTCCACCCAACCGTACGCTCAATGACTCCAAACGGATTTACCACTAGCCACCCCTGAGCTAGACCGCGATGCTTTGAGATTCAGTCTCCTACTTCCAGCTCAATGGAAGCCAAAGACGAAGGTTACTCTCCTTCTCTTGATACAAAAAAATAATCCAGGACGAAGGTTACTCTCCTTCTCCTATGTTCAAAACTCCCTGTGTTTCCATAGTTTCTCCAGTTCTCTTCCGCGATCCCTGTCGCATGCGATCTCTCTCTACCCTTTACCACACTTCCTCTCTTGCTTTTTTCTCTGCAAGATTGCGTGTGGTGCGAATTTCCCTGTCTGTGGTCAGGTCTGAGAGCTTTTACGGATGGGCAGTTCACCCCCATCCCCTCATTAACTCTTGAGGATCCTCCCCACCGACCAATCTGACGGGAAATCCATTCCAGGGTCAGAGAGTTGCTTTGGTATTTGAGAAAGTAAAAACTAGTACGGTACTGGCTCGATGGAAGTTAACACAACCATTCCAAGTCCCTTCCACCACCTCTCTTTTAGCACATCCCCCTCCCAACAATCATGCAACACATATTCATAACATAATTTACATTCAACGACCTTTTATACAAAGGTTCATCAAATCGTGGTCTCTTTTAGCACATCCCCCTCCCAACAATCATGCAACACATATTCATAACATAATTTACATTCAACGACCTTTTATACAAAGGTTCATCAAATCAAACATTCACATCTTTGAGTTTGCCATAGTTCTTGGCCAATATAGTTATTTTTACAGACTAGGGGAAACAGGGTGTTACACTTCGGGATTCGAAAGTTTCAATCTCCTATGCACTCGTTTCTACCGGAGTGCTTTCACCCGAAATACAATATCTTCCTCTACGTGTCCTCCACATTGAATGTTTGTGATTTACTTCAACCTTCAAGGCTTTGGGAGTTTGTCAAGCTCTGCAATTGAGTTTTCCCCGAAGTGAGATTTCCCGAAATCTCAGATCTTTTGACACGCATCTCTCGACAACCGACAACCAAGATTTGTTTCGGTTGTTTCACCTTGTCCTTGTCCACAAAATTTCGCAACTGTGGATCTCATGCCACCTGTCCTCCTTGATGATGGATGGTCCCAAATTACTTCAGGACTTCACGACTTCGGCAAATACGTTCTCCTTTTCACTTAAAGGAATTATCGCTCGTGCACTTTACCTTGATCGGACGGTTGTTGTTCTTTGCACTCAGATCTGACGGATGGGATCTGTTCCTCTTCTCTGTGCTTCCTCTGTTCGTTGGACACTGATATAACGGTCCAGGCTCATCCCCACAACCGATCTGACGGCTGGTGTCGCTCTTCCTCCTGAGATTTTGACTTCTTCTGCCTTGGAATACTTTTGTCAGTGTTCAAAGGTATTGGCCTTTGAACTTTCTCATGCGAACCTGGTTACTGTGGGTCTCGCTTGTGCTTCTGAAAGAATTATCTCTTCTAGGCTTTAGGAATTAGAATAAGTCCGTCACCCAGGAACTTCTTTCATTATCCCTTCTGAGCTTGATCTCCTTGAAGATTTCAATCTCCCACACACTCCTTACATTTCTGGGATTTCGTCAAACTCAGATCTGAAGGATTTTTTCAAAATAAATTTTCTCGCACTCCTGGCGATCTCCTTGCTTGATGCACACCTTACATAGCTCCTCCTTACAGAGTGTTCAGTAACTCTTTATTCTTTCGAACTCGACATAGAGTTATTCTTGTGCACTCCTTGCACTTTTGCTGATGAAGGTTCAACTCTATCTCTCCTGAGCTTCTATGAGGTTAACTCACCTCTGTCAATGCACTCCTTGCACTCGAAAACTCAAAGAAAAGAAACAATTGAAACTTATTCAATACTTCACCAGTTTACGCATTCAAAACATGAACGACACATAAAAGCATAATAATGAACACAAATACATAGACACACCATATGCAGGAAAAACTATTTTTCTATTATCTCTGTGTGTTTATACAGATGTTTACAAAACCTGGACTGCAATGGAGTCCCAATTCTCTCAAGATATCCTAACCTAACTCTACCCTGATTTCTTCTTCTAAGACTTCTATGAATCTTCCTAAGTCTCCTAAGAAATATGATACAAGATCTCTTTACAAAAGAGGGGCTCTGCGAGTTTGTCCTCTCTCACTTAACCTCATCTATTACATTGAATGATTATCCAGACCTGACTATAATTTAGACCTACTTACACTCAACCATTTAAGGCGACTCTATCTACTACCTGTACAAAGGCATGGCTCGGTTCTTACAGCCTTACAACGCAAATCCCCAAAGGATCATATTTTGAATTTAAAAATGGGAGGGTCAATGCCTCTCCCTTTCTCCATTTTGTGCCTATGTGTTGGCTTGCTGACATATTTGTTGTCGTGGAGGGATGATCCTGCATAAACAACACCCTCCACTTTTCATGGACCCACCATTGATAATCATGATTTGGAAATTATTGACTGCAGAGATATAACAATTAATTTCTTAGGCAATGCAACGATGAATAAAATTATGGGTGACTCCACTATCAACAAGAATGATGACCTTCCTATGCTTGATGTAACCAATTAGCTTGAGGGTTTGGGGAGCAGAGAAGCTAGTAAGAGCATTTAGGGAAATGACTAATTCTACTTTAGGAGGGTTTGAGGGAGAGATTATGTCAGTGGGTTCAGGTGACATGGACACAAGGGGAGCCTCAACATCCTCTTCTGAAACATCCTCCGAGATGGCCATAAAAAGATTTTGTTTCTTACACCTGTGTCCCGGAAAATATTTGTCATCACAATTATAACAAAGACTTTTGAGTTGGCGTTCAACCATTTCGGCCCTGGTCAATTTTTGAATCTTAGTGGAGTAGAAGGAGGAGTGGGAGTTATTGGTTTAGTGTGAGGAATAAAGGAGGGTTTTTTGTTTTGAGAAGAAACAACATGTTGTGCTTCCTTATCTCTTTTAGTAACATCCACCCAACTTTGAGGCCGAGCCATGAGGACATGAGAATGAATATCATCCTTGAAGCCACTGATAAAACATTCTCAGAGAAAAGCATTAAACATGCCCTCTGTACGAAAATTCAGTCTCTCAAAAGTAGCTATAAAGTCTTCAACGATGTCAGATTGTTTCAACTTTGTCAAACATCCTAAATGGTTGGCGTCAGTGTCAAAGCATTCATAAAGCTCTACCACAAAGTGTGTCCAAGCCACATACCCTTGGCGGACATTTTTTCTCCATTGCCAACGTTTTTGATCTAGATGGAGAACACCATACCAGAGTTTGGCCAACTCATCTGTAATGCCATACAAAGAGAAATAATGTTCCATTTGAGTTACCCAACCAGTGGGATCCGATCCATTAAATTTCGTCACATCCACACGTGGAAGGTGTAGGTCAAGCTGAAAGTGATGGGGTTGAACATTCTGGGAATGAGAGGAAGTTTCACCTTCGATATGCAAAGGTGGGTCAGATAAGGGAGGATCTGCAGGGATATGTAGCTTGGTGCATATCATCATAGTGATAGATTCAAGATGGGTAGTAATGTCTTGTTTGAGTTTCGTGAGTGAGGCGACAATGGAGGAATGCATCTTTTGATTGATGGTGGAAATATTGGCACTGAGTTGCCGCACTGCTTGTTGGATTTTTGTAAAATTAAAGTGCAAGGTAGTGGAGTGAGCTTCCAAGTCTTGTCTATGGGTATGGGCCATGATGATGAGGGAACACAAAAAGGGGCGGGTGGGACCACACCGAAAATGGGTTATGGGTGAAGTGTATCACAATGATCAGGGAGATGAGTGGAATCCAATGGGGTAAAGCCCAAATAAGGGTGTTAGAAGGGGGTCGGGTCCACAAGAAAAAAACAATTGCTGAAAAATGATAGGTATGACTGCGATAAGGGCGAAGAGATAAATCCAACGGAATAGGTCTCAAATAATGGTGCCAACAGGATCCATAATTTTATTTTATTTTACTCCTACGAAGTTATACTCCGATCTGAAGAATACTGCAGTGATGAAATGCCCAAATTCTTAATAGGAAGAAATGTGTAGTAATTTCGCAACTCAAATGCAGGAGACATAGTTGTGCTGCAATAGATTTTGTATGTTCTGTTTTTGTTTACGTCCCAAGGGTTAGATATTCAAGGGTTCTACAGACAAGAGTTTTCCTTGTGCTATAGCTCTCGGATATACATGCGGGGTCCAATAATAGTACTTGGCCCAATATCTCAGGGCACCAACTAAGGAGGTTAGATTGTGCCCTTAGTCGTACTACCCGACTACCCAGGTACTAGAGAGTATCTTCGCGAGTGTTGTTCTCGATGGCACTATAACAGTCAGGTGACCGATTGGTTTATCTATGGAGGGCTTAAGGAGATCTAGGCCGATATGTATACAGGTTTTTTCTGATGCACTACCACTTGAAGGGGTACCAACAAGGGTTACAAGGCTGGCCAATGTGCACTGAAGTACCACTTGTATTTCCTGTGTGTACGAATCCCCAACCGTGGGTTTATACGCATAACAACCGATCTCTGTAACTTAAAGATGCTGGAATACGTCTCTACCCTGAAAACAATTAACCCACAATTTTCTGCCAAGGAAGGTGCTCTGATACCACTTGCATTATTCCAGATATAAAAAGTATGCATAACAAAAATAAATAGCTAGATATAGTAGATGAACAACAATATAACCAGAATAACACCACAATAATACCAAAATGATACTAGAATAATATCATAAAGAGCACTTTGATTACTGAGAGCAATGTTCACTTGCGTCTTTGAGGGGGCAACCTCCAGCAGACCAGAGATCTATTACAATAATATCCAAGACAAAAGTTCTCATACCCTCGACTCCTATTTATATTAAATATGTCTATCAAAAGAACCATCTAGAGGAAGATCCTTCTAGAAGCGAAAAATTCTATTAGGTCTTCTTACATTGGACTTATTCTTCCTTATTGCTAGGCCTTATTAATATTGAACTTTATTACATGGAAATATATTATTCTACCTACGTGAGGGGTTATGTCCCTAACATTTTCCCTCTAACTCTTTATTACACCACATTTTCTCAAATTTTGATTTGATGATATTTTTAATATTATCTTTATTATGCAAAATGGTGTGACATCTTTATGCCATCCTCCCTTGAGTCAATGGTAGTTAAGACTAGAATTTGAAGCAATTTTAGGAAGTCTCTTGTCTTCCATGTTGTTTAACATGTTCTTATAAATTAGGTATCTAATCATAGTCATGCTCTCAATGAGGGAGATGCTTGTTTCTAAGAGGAGGATGGGATAGAGCTTATTTCCTTTAATTTTGAGATTACAATTTTAGGAAGCCATGTTATTTAACTTGTTCTTATACATTAGGTATCTAGTCATAGCCCTCCTCTCAATGGATGAAAAGCTTGAGGAAGATGGAATATAGTATATTTCTTTTTTTTTTTGAAATTATAAATTATAAAATTATTTTGTATTTGCTTTATCTTTCTCCAGAATTCACTAGAAATACTTTCCAAGCTTCACATCCATAAATAAATAAATTTACAATTATTTATATACCAAGTGAATAAGTAAATCAGTCCCACGGACTCCCACCGGCATTATTGAAAAAGAACCAACACGCACCATGATGATAGTGTCGAGAAAGCTAATCTGTTCCTAATCCACCTGTAGACTGGACTCATGTGTACCGCCACCAGATCCAGATCGGACGAGAAGACCTGCAAATGTTAAAAACATGAATTCCTCCAGTGAAGTGAATTGTCTTGGACTACGTGGGATGCCAGATTCCCAAGTTGAAATTTGTAGTCGCTTTAACAATTTTTTGCTGCTAAATACATTGAATCCACGCATAGAGGTATCAATTCAGGCGAGCGGGCTGCTCCCTGCCGGCTCACCTTATCATGATTGCCTCATCAGTTGTGCCCGTGTCCCTGCGGAAGTTAATGACGATTGGCAGTGTTCTTCCATCTTACCGTACCACGATGTGACTGCATGCATATCTATGTTGGATTATAGTGTAGTATAAATGTTTTACTTTTAGTAGTTTTTTTTTATGATTTTTTCTGATTTTGTTTAAAATCTGGTGAGGAATGGTTGTATTTGCAGATTTGAGTGATTAAGTTTGTATAATCCAAGTGTTCTATGGGTTTTTCAGCAAACTGAATTCATTTATGCATTCAGAAATACAATTTAAATAACAGAAAACAGTTATTTTGTCCAAATTTACATTACCAGATTAAAAATAAAAAACAACATTTAACCAACCCCTTGAATTATTATGTATGAGATATATTCAGTTTTCTTCTCTGGCACTATCTGACACGCAGATAAAAGCAGGCAATCTGAGAATGTGAATCTCACTGGTGTATGGCACCTGCAGTTTGTGTTGTGAATAGCAGTGAGAACCTTTAGAAGGAACAATATCAGCATAGTTTAAAAATTAGACTTTTTGGAGTTTGATTGGTATATTTTTTTATCATTTTTAATTGAAATCAGGTAAAATATTGTTGTAACTTCAGATTTGTGATTTTGTGATTGAGTCTGTATAATTAGAGTGTTTCAATGATTTTTCAGGGTGCTTAATATATTTATGCATTCAAAAATACAATTTAAATAACATAAAATGTTCACTAAAATTTATTTTACTTAATTCCAATAAGAAAATTCAAAAAATAACAGTGAACAATATCATATACAATTCAGCAAGTCAAAATAGAGGAACATAAAAAGTTGCAAATCAAAGTCAAAATAGAGGAGCATAAAAAGTAAGACTTATTTTTTTCCAATAAGAAATTCGCCCTAAATTATATTAATAATTTTAATTACATCTTCCAAATGACTTGATCCGAGACTAATCACACCAAAGTGTCCTCCAGTAAATAACTTAAAACAAACAAAGATCTGAAACAATACTGTCTTTTTAAAACACCAAACCAATACCATGAACTGTTGTGACTGCATACTAACAGAAATCCTATGTTCCTTTTTCGCCACAAAAAATAGGATCCATAAAAGAAGCAGAAATCCAGAATGACTGAGAAAGCAAAAAGTAGAAGGAAGTGAATTAGAAGAAGACAACATGGTGGAGCTGCCCAGCAGTGGATAAAAAGTTGGGACTTAACCAACATGCCCAGCTCCAGCAAATAAACAAACATGAATAAGGCATTTCAACATTTACACCATCTCTTGAACAGAGGGGCTGCTTTTCTTCATTATTGGCATTGCCTTTGGAGTGAGAATGCTCCCATGCACTTTACCTGGTAACAGCTTTATCGGTTTCAGCGATGGATAGTCAGAATTGGCTACTAAGGGAGCACGTGATAACATAAGCATAGAGCAAGAACAGGTGATAGTCAGAATTGGCTATTAAGGGAGCACGTGATAACGTAAGCATATAGCAAGAACAGGTGACACTGACCTATTTTTTCTTTTAAGAGAGCACGTGATAACGTAAGCATATAGCAAAAACAGATGACTATGACCTATTTTTTTCATTTACGAAAAGCATGTACCAATCTGCTCTGGTATTGAGGAAAGCGCATAGTAACGATTCATTACAGTATACAGTAATCGGTGAATATTACGAATTAATGATAGGTTTTGGACAAGAAATCCTAAACATCTATACAGTAATCGGTGAATATTATGAATCAATGATAAGTTTTGGACAAGAAATCCTAAACATCTGTAAGGTGTTAATAAAAATACAGATGTCACCACTACCTTTATGACGCCGTATCCATATCAGACTATTATATAAGCTTTAGTGTTGATATGACATTGCTTCGACATTGCCAACCGTTGTAATCACTCAATCTTTTATGTATTGTTCTTGGTCTGACCTTTCTCAGATTTTAGTAGAGATCTTTTTACTTTTTCATTGTTATATATATATATATATATTTTTTTTTTGGAGTTTTTTTGTTGAAAATCACTTCAGAAATTTAGAAGTATAGTTGGAATTGCAAATTTTAATGGTGAAGAATACATATTCCAATTACATGTGAGTTTTGGGGACTTTGAATTCATTCATATATTAAAAAAAGTGATTTAAAAAATGTAAAATTGTAATTTAAGCCAACAAATCAAATGCATTACCTAATTTCTATGATAAATTACATGAAAAAGTAAAATACTTGGAATTTTTAGACTAAGCCTAAAATGTATATCTATAATTAAGGATATATATATTGTTTAGTTTTTTATATGAAAATTTTCAAATTTTATTGCAAATATAAAATATTAAGTATAAATTTAATTATTAATTATTAAAATCAAGTTTTTAATAAATAATTATAAAAACTAAAAATTAAATATTTGAAAAGTGATTATTTTCTTTATTTTAAAGTAAAAGCATTTTTTCCTGGGATGTTTTGAATATATTCACATTAAATCACAATCTCAAAACATTAAAGCACAATTTCAAAATATAAAAGCTATGATTTATAAACCATTTTCTTGAATTTTTTATAATTTCTTATTTTTCTTAGATTTTAAGAAAAATCCTTTGAAGAAAATTATTAAAAAAATTATACCCTGATCATGTGTTGGAATAATGAAAACTATTAGTTGTGGTAATAATATAAATTTACTTAAATGGTAAATGTTTAGTAGTTTTTGAACTCGTGTAACCAAAACAAGTTCTTGAACTGATGTAACTATCTAACCTATGTTGTATATATCCATGAAGCCTACATAGTCATTTTGTAATGTTATTTAAGCCTATGTTGAATAATAAGACATTTTGTAATGTTATTTAAGCTTATATTAAATAATAAGACATATTGATACCTTGTCCACTTAAAGTTTCCTTGACACACTGCACTGTAATGGTTTTACCAAATAAATTTCATGTGTTAATCTATGTCATTGTTTTGTCTATATTGCCATATTTCTTACATTTAATTAATGTTTCAGACTCTGAAAACCAACGAGTGGTATCAGAGCAAAGGTTGGTGTTTGGTTTGTTCAAAGGAAGCGGAGGAGCAACAGAGTAAAACTCTATCTGCCATTTATTTTGGTTGTGTGGGTGAGTTAATAGCTCGAGTAGAGGAAGAGGTCAAGTCGCGCGCAAGGAAAGAAGTAAAACCGAGTCGAAGCGACAGAGAGAAAACAAGGGTTGTCTTATCGATTTCAACACAGAGAAAACAAAGTTTTTTGTTTTTTGGTCGACTTTCACATGAAGGAAAGAGGAACCAAGTCGATGAGGGTTCCGAGACATTCTTGCACACAGAGGAAGAGAAACCCGTCATTTCACACACAGATAATCCACAGAGAGAAAATAAGGGTTTGATTGAGCCATTGTTCAATCTTCTGGTCCAAGCGAGAGGAGGTCGTGAGGCACCCATTTGCAGAGGAGATAGTCAACAAGGGTTTCGTGCCAAGTCGAAGGCGAGAAAAAGTGAGGTGAAGGCCAGACCGAGGGTTTCATGCTGGAGGAAGTCGTCGTCGTCGGTTTTGAGATCTAGTGGAAACTAAAGGCTGTATAAAACCATGTGGAAGGGAAGCACTAAAATATTAAAAAAAAAA
>SNQJ01S0093677.1:3223-20676 GCA_010110895.2 Picea sitchensis
GTGCATATTTCCGCATACTTCGCATGTACCGGACCAGCCGCATCCAATCATTATATGTAACACGGTCCGACATAGTCCACCAATTTAGTTACTGTATTGTATTTTACAATTATTCCATCCATGGAAAATAGCCCCAAGCCATGTAGGGAGGATGGTGCAATGTGATATGTCATATTGTTGACAACGAAGTCAACATCTATAGGAGGTAGTTCCTTAGGTACCCATTGTTTCACTAGATTCTTATACCTGAGTGGCACCTCTATCTCTCCTATGCTCTCATCATCATAAGAGCATGATCCTCCTTCGAAAAGAAAAAAATTCATGCGTCTACAAAATTTTATTCTGACTTTTTCATCTCTAGTCCTTGTTTGCTTATCATATCTACTAGATGCAGTTGCATTTCCCTCTATTTGTCCTAAGCTTTCCTCACTCGACGAAGAAATATCTGACAGGTACCTGTTTGGTTGTACCTTCAGTTTCATGTGCACATGTTGTTAGTGAGTAGTCCATTATCATCCTAGTTCCAATTTATGAACTTTTTTTTCTATATTCAAAGTTCTAAATAAAAATTTAATATATTCAGTTTTGGATGCACAATTAGACTAGGGTTCAATTACCAATATTAGTGGTCAACCACCTAATTTAATGTGATATCTCTCTTGATTTTGGACATATTAAGGACATATTAATGTGATAACACTAAGGACAGGATAATTTTATCATATGGATCTAAGAAAAAAATAGTAGTAAGGTTCTTGCTTGTTGGATTTGTGAAAATTAGAATTATTATAAGAAATCTCCATTGAAGATGAGGGTCAATGCTATGGAGTAAGAAATCCAACCATTAGTTGGTGTGTTGCAAATCTTGGGTGCTTCAGTTAGCAATATGTCTAAGGAAAACCAAGAGTAGAACTATACAAATATTAGTTTTGTTCAAGACAAGAGTAGAACTATACAAATATTAGTTTTGTTCAAGCCAAGAGTAGAACTATACAAATATTAGTTTTGTTCAATACAAGTTGAAGAATAAGTTAATTATGGTGATGGTTAACAATAGTACAACCAACATTTTTATGTAGGAAGTAGTGGTTTTTAAACTCAATGTGTAGTTGAAATTGGTGCAGTGTTTTTTCAAGGCAGTAAGATATAGTAGTTAGTTAATAGAGACATGTAGAATTTAGTTAGTTTTTATGCCCTGAGGAGGAATTGGCCAAGAGTCCCTGAAATGGTTTGGGATGCGACTTGAAAATGGGCATAAAAAAAAAACCGAGACTCGTATTGAGGAACCATCGACTCTGATCGATTCCTGGGATAGGATTTCACCTAAATCAGCCCTCACTCTCGGGTGGCATGCCTCGGAAGTTGCTTTGCTCATTGATTTTGAGAACTAGTGTTTTTCTCAGTTTGAAGCAAACCAACATTTGGATTAAGGGTTCCAATTTATGAAACCATGCCTCGGGAGCGGATGGAAAATATATTCACCTAGTCCATGCCTAAACAATCTTGCATCATCTCATGGAACTCAAAAATGTTGCCCCGTTAGGTTTTTATGCGTTGGGGAGCAATTGGCCAAGAGTCCCTGAAATGGTTTGGGATGAGACTTGCAACTGGAAATATAACAAATATCGAGACTCAGATTAAGGAACCATTGAATCCGATGGATTACTGGGATATGATTTCATCTAGCACACCCCTCACTCATGGGTGCCATGCCTCAGAAGTTGCTTTAATCATTGATTTCGAGAACTAGTGTTTTGCTCAATTTGAAGCAATGCAGCATTTGGATTAAGGGGCCAATTTACGAAACCATGCCTCGGGAGAGGATGGATAATTTGGTCACCTATTCCATGCCTAAACAAGCTTGCAACATCTCACAGAACTCAAAAATGTTGCTCCATTAGTCTTTTATGCCCTAAGCGGGAATTGGCCAAGAGTCCCTGAAATGGTTTGGGATGTGACTTGCAACTGGACATAAAATGAAAACCAAGACTCAGTTTGAGGAACCTTTGACTTCGATGGATTATTGGGATAGGATTTCACCTAGAGCACCCCTCACTCCCGGATGCCATGCCTCAGAAGTTGCTTTACTCATTGATTTCGAGAACTAGTGTTTTGCTCAGTTTGAAGCAAACCAACATTTGGATTAAGGGGTCCAATTTATGAAACCGTGCATCGGGAGCGAATGGAAAATATATTCACCTATTCCAAGCCTAAAAAATCTTACAGAATCTCACGAAACTCAAAAATGTTGCTCCGCTAGATTTTTATGCCCTGAGGAGCAATTGACCAAGAGTCCCTGAAATGGTTTGGGATGCGACTTGCAACTGGGAATATAACGAATATCGAGACTCGGATTAAGGAACCGTTGAATCTGATGGATTACTAATATAGGATTTCATCTAGAGGAACCCTCACTCATGGGTGTCATGCCTCAAAAGTTGCTTTAATCATTGGTTTCGAGAACTAGTGTTTTGCTCAGTTTTAAGCAATGCAACATTTGGATTAAGGGGTCAATTTACGAAACCATGCCTCAGGAGTGGATGGATAATTTGGTCACCTATTCCATGCCTAAACAATCTTGCAGCATCTCACAAAACTCAAAAATGTTTCTCCGTTAGTCTTTTATGCTCTGAGCGGGAATTGGCCAAGAGTCCCCGAAATGGTTTGGGATGCAACTTGCAATTGGGCATAAAACGAAAACCAAGAATTGGATTGAGGAACCGTCATCTCTGTTGGATTCCTGACATAGGATTTTAGCTAGAGAACCCCTCATTCCTAGTTCCAACCCCTCAGAATTTGTTTTTTTCATCAATTTCGATAACCAGTGCTTTGTTCAGTAAGAAGCAATGCAACATTTGGATTTAGGGTTCCAATTTACGAAACCATGCCTCAGGAGTGGATGGACAATGTGGTCACCTAGTCCATGCCTAAAAAAGCATGTAGAATCCCATGGAGCTCAAAAATGTTGCTCCGTTAGGCTTTTATGCCCCGAGGATGAATTTCCAAGAGTTCCCGAAATGGTTTGGGATACGACTTGCAACTGGGCATAAATCGAAAATCGGGACTTAGAGCAATTGGCCAAGAGTCCCCAAAATAGTTTGGGATGCAACTTGCAACTGGGAATATAACGAATATCAAGACTTGGATTAAGGAACCATTGACTCTGATGGATTAATGGGATAGGATTTCATTTAGAGCACCCCTCACTCACGGGTGTCATGCCTCAAAAGTTGTTTTAATCATTGATTTCGAGAACCAGTGTTTTGCTCAGTTTGAAGCAATGCAGCATTTGGATTAAGGGGCCAATTTATGAAACCATGCCTTGGGAGCGGATGGATAATTTGGTCACCTATTCCATTCCTAAACAAGCTTGCATCATCTCACGGAACTCAAAAATGTTGCTTCATTAGTCTTTTATGCCCTGACCGGGAATTGGCCAAGAGTCCCCGAAATGGTTTGGGATGCGACTTGCAACTGGGCATAAAATGAAAAAAATGAGACTCGGATTTAGGAACCGCCATCTCTGTTGGATTCCTGGCATAGGATTTTAGCTAGAGAACCTCTCACTCCCACTTCCAACCCCTCGTAAGTTGTTGTTTTCATCAATTTCGATAACTAGTGCTTTGCTCAGTAAGAAGCAATGCAACATTTGGATTTAGGGGTCCAATTTATGAAACCATGCCTCGAGAGAATATGGACAATATGGTTACCTATTCCATGCCTAAAAAATCATGTAGAATCTCATGGAGCTCAAAAATGTTGCTCCGTTAGGCTTTTATGCCCCGAGGAGGAATTACCAAGAGTCCCTGAAATGGTTTGGGATGCGACTTGAAACTAGGTATAAAATGAAAAATCGAGACTTGGATTGAGGAACCGTCAACTCTGATGGATTCCTGGCATAGGATTTCAACTAGATCACCCCTCACTCCTGGGTTCCATGCCTCAAAAGTTGCTTTACTCATTGATTTCGAGAACTAGTGTTTTGCTCAGTTTGAAGAAAACCAACATTTGGATTAAGGGGTCCAATTTATGAAACCGTGCCTTGGGAGAAGATGGAATATATAGTCACCTATTCCACACCTAAAAAATATTTCAACATCTCACGGAACTCAAAAATGCTACTCTGTTAGGTTTTTATGCCCTCGGGAGCAATTGGCCAAGAGTCCCCGAAATGGTTTGGGATGTGACTTGCAACTGGGCATATAACGAATATCAAGACTCGTATTAAGGAACCATCGACTCCGATGGATTACTGGGATAGTATTTCATCTAGAGCACCCCTCACTCATGGGTGTCATGCCTCATAAGTTGCTTTAATCATTGATTTTGAGAACTAGTGTTTTGCTCAATTTTAAGCAATGCAACATTTGGATTAAGGGGCCAATTTACAAAACCATGCCTTGGAAGCAAATGGATAATTTGGTCACCTATTCCTTTCCTAAACAATATTCCAGCATCTCATGGAACTCAAAAATGTTTATCCATTAGTCTTTTATGCCCTGAGTGGGAATTGACCAAGAGTCCCCGAAATGGTTTGGGATGCGACTTGCAACTAGGCATAAAACAAAAACCGATACTCAGATTGAGGAACTGTTGTCTCTATTGGATTCATGACATAGGATTTTATCTATAGCACCCCTCAGTCTCGGTTTCAACCCTTGGGAAGTTGTTTTTTTCATCGATTTTGATAACTAGTGCTTTTCTCAGTAAGAAGCAATGCAACATTTGGATTTAGGGGTCCAATTTATGAAACCATGCCTTGGGGGTGGATGGACAATGTGGTCACCTAATCCATTCCTAAATAAGCATGTAGAATCTCATTGAGCTCAAAAATGATTCTCCGTTAGGCTTTTATGCCCCAAGGAGGAATTGCTAAGAGTCCCCGAAATGGTTTGGGATGTGACTTGCCACTGGGCATAAAATGAAAACCGAGACTCGGATTGAGGAACCATCATCTTTGTTGGAATTCTAGAATAGGATTTCAGCTAGAGAACCCCTCACTCCTTGTTCGCACCCCTCACTCTCAGTTCACTCCCAGTTCATGATTGGATTCTAGTTTCCCTAAACATTAGTTTTTAGGCTACATGTATTACTGTCCAAGAGGTTGGGAAAATGTTGGGAAAAAGAAGAGGAACCTCAATTATTTTCGAGAAAAAGGACACAACACTCCCTATTGTAGGGGAAGTCTAGTATAAGAAGTAGCATTTACGAGATAGAGGGGGAATAAAAGTAGTCTTTAACCACTTCCAGAATGGGATCATCCTTTTTAAGTAGGACAAGGACTAAAATATCTTCAAGGGAATTTTATATATTTCCATCAAGGACATGGACAATTCTGATGTGGAAAATTTTGCATGGAGGCATTTCTCTCGGACCTCTTAGTGAAAGATTGTGAATCTATGGTGCATGTACAAATATGTGAGATGTGGGTTTATGATAATATTTTGAATTTTTCAATAGCATTCTCCATTGACCTTGTGTAAACCATTCCATTTGGTGTTTGTTGCACTAAGTGTAAAGAACAATGTTGGAGAATTATAAGATGTAAGTTAGGTATGACCTATTTGTTACCTCTTTATTACCTTTTATTTTAATGGTATCCATATTTTGTATTGATAAAATGAGGAATTAACCCAGAAAAAATTCCATTAGACACAAACTCAATCCTAAGGCCAACTAAGGAGAAAACACAACACACGCTAAATAATCTAGGAGTCAAGCATGCAAACAAACCTTCTCACAAAGAAGCACTAGTTGGTGATGGAATCCAACATCGCAGAATCAATGCGTGAAGGGGCTGAGTTTTGGCAGGTGGGAAAGTTACACTGACAACATGCTTAACAAACTAACGCCCTAGTGCAAGTTACCTCACCAAGCAGTGGGAAACCGTCCAAGGAGTCTGAGTGAGTCTATCCAATGTCGATCCCAGGTACAACACCACCTTCATTGTGTTGTCACCTTGTGTAGGAAGTCTAAAAGATTATGGCCTCTATGGTACCACCTACTATACCAAAGCAGAGGGGGGTCAGTCGACATTCGACACCAAGACTAACAAAGCAAGATTGATTACTCTGAGGGCCCCAATGCAACCTCATGATTGACCCTTTTGTTAGAAGGGCTTCCCAAATTCAGTGATATAGCAACTGGATTTCACTCCCTAACTCAAGGCTTTATGTTTGTTTAGCAGCTTTGGAAAGTTATTCTCACAATCCTAATCCAAATCTCTACACCTAAGCTAAGATGGGTTTGAAGAGCCCTAGAAAATTTTCTAGATAAATTTTAATTAGCGCTTGATTTTAGGTTGTTGTTACTCAAAGGAGTGGTCATGAAACTAATGGCATTTTGACTCGACTCTTTAAACCATGCAAGAGGAAAATGAAATGAAAGAATTTCAACTTCGATGAAAACTAGTTATGGGAAGGAGCAAGAGGTTTTAAGCAAAGAAATAATTTCTTGATAGATTATTATGTGTGAAATACTGCTAGGAAACAAATAGAGTCACAAAATAAATGTCCATATCCGTGTCATAGATAAAAATGCCATAGGAAAAAAATAGAGGCTCAACCATCGAAGAGGCCACAAAAAATTACTTGTCAACAAAAGGGTCACAAGGTGGTGAGCTACATGATCTCAATGGGACAATGTAGGCATACCCATACTCGTTGAGATAACTCATGATATAAATAGTGAGACAATGAAGAAGTCTCGAATACAACATCGTGCAAGAAACCATCACCGGAATATATTAATATGACATAATCAGTCTCATATACATATATACATATATATGGGTGTTAAAATTTGAAGTACATCCCAACTATGATTGAACTAAGTACATAAGAAATGATGCACCCATGTTGAAGGAAGGGAGTGGAAGAGACCNTCCAAGGAGTCTGAGTGAGTCTATCCAATGTCGATCCCAGGTACAACACCACCTTCATTGTGTTGTCACCTTGTGTAGGAAGTCTAAAAGATTATGGCCTCTATGGTACCACCTACTATACCAAAGCAGAGGGGGGTCAGTCGACATTCGACACCAAGACTAACAAAGCAAGATTGATTACTCTGAGGGCCCCAATGCAACCTCATGATTGACCCTTTTGTTAGAAGGGCTTCCCAAATTCAGTGATATAGCAACTGGATTTCACTCCCTAACTCAAGGCTTTATGTTTGTTTAGCAGCTTTGGAAAGTTATTCTCACAATCCTAATCCAAATCTCTACACCTAAGCTAAGATGGGTTTGAAGAGCCCTAGAAAATTTTCTAGATAAATTTTAATTAGCGCTTGATTTTAGGTTGTTGTTACTCAAAGGAGTGGTCATGAAACTAATGGCATTTTGACTCGACTCTTTAAACCATGCAAGAGGAAAATGAAATGAAAGAATTTCAACTTCGATGAAAACTAGTTATGGGAAGGAGCAAGAGGTTTTAAGCAAAGAAATAATTTCTTGATAGATTATTATGTGTGAAATACTGCTAGGAAACAAATAGAGTCACAAAATAAATGTCCATATCCGTGTCATAGATAAAAATGCCATAGGAAAAAAATAGAGGCTCAACCATCGAAGAGGCCACAAAAAATTACTTGTCAACAAAAGGGTCACAAGGTGGTGAGCTACATGATCTCAATGGGACAATGTAGGCATACCCATACTCGTTGAGATAACTCATGATATAAATAGTGAGACAATGAAGAAGTCTCGAATACAACATCGTGCAAGAAACCATCACCGGAATATATTAATATGACATAATCAGTCTCATATACATATATACATATATATGGGTGTTAAAATTTGAAGTACATCCCAACTATGATTGAACTAAGTACATAAGAAATGATGCACCCATGTTGAAGGAAGGGAGTGGAAGAGACCTGAGAAGCCCTGATAAACAAGAATGGGGCTTCAAATCCCCACATGTATATTCTATCAAAATATGTGAACTACAACTATCTATAATTTTTGGTGCATATGCAAATGCACTTTCTTACTTCAACACACTTGCTTTAGTGTCATTTTTACCTTGCATGCATTATTTTCTTTAGTGCTTTCGTACACATAGGAAATTAAAAAAAAATTGCCTTATTTTCTTTAGTTCTTTCTTCCACGGATGAGTCATCTGTCCTTAGATTTCAAAGTTCTTATTCTTCCACAGTTAAGTAAAAAATGAGCCTTTGGAAGTTTGGTTGAACCTAGCTCATGTGGAATTATGCTTTTGAAACTAAGCATGGTTACCTTTATTAACTATTTTTTAGGTTATTGTGACCTCCTTTACTACCTGGCTAGCATGGTTTGTAGCGGGCAAGATTAGTTCATACCCAAAGTCTTGGATTCCTTCTTCCATGGATGAGTTTGAGATTTCTCTTCAGTTTGGAATATATATCATGGTTATAGCTTGTCCTTGTGATTTGGGCCTTGCAACACCCACTACAGTCATGGTGGGTACTGGAGTAGGTGCCACACAAGGTGTCCTCATCAAAGGAGGAAAGGCACTTGAGATTGCACATAAAGTGAAGAGGGGTTGGTGACTATATAAGAAGAGGTGGTTATGGTGAAAGAAGAAGAGGTTGAGGTGGTTGACATGGAGGATAAGGAGGATATTAAGAGGATAAGGTGGAGGTGAACAAACTTGGGGTTTCTAAAATCCATCACAAACATAGGGTTTCGCTACGGCACACCAAGGTGAGTTGAAAAGATAGGCGCCTAGAGGCATGGAAAGAGTCAGTGACACAACTCATGTGGGAAAAAAAAATTGGGGTTTCCAGAAGGCAAGGAAGGGTGAGTTGGAAAGATCATAATTATAGTTGTTATCTGTATAAAAAAAATTATAATAATAAAGAAGAATCATAATTGTTAGTTGTAAAAGTAAAACTTCAACAATAGTTGACTACTCAAACCCATATAAAAGACATCTTGTGTTTATAACTTCAGATCATATGACAAAGTATAAGAGTTCATTGGTCCTAGGGTACATTTCATAGGCTAGTGATCTAAGGGAAATAAACCCTAATGATTCTGATGGACCACTATATAGTAGGATTTCAAGGCTCATATTACAACTTATGTGGTTTATTTTGTTCCCTAAGAGATTAACGCCTACATCAACCATATGTAGTCAAGTCATGTGTCACAAAGATCCATATTTGGTGGGATTGGCACATTGCTGCCATAGAATGTTGGTGTCATAGAAAAATAAGTAGATATTTGACTCAACACTATATAGAGAATAAGAGAACCATGTATATAAATGAAGAATTACAAATGTCAATATTGCAATTCAATGAGGGTTTCTGAAGCAATAGTAACCAGAGTTAGTACCCTGCTTGATGAAAACATTTAAAACTAATAATTTGGTGATTGAAAGCGGTGAGCTCTCTACCTGAGTGAAATGAAGACCTTTCTCGGGTTGTAGAAACCTTAGCTAATCTGAGAGATTGCTTGTTTGTTGTTGGTGAAGTTTCATAGTTTGCAAATGTGAAAATTGAAAGAGCGACTATTTCTTCCATGAGTAATGACAACTATACTTAGTTTTTGAGTTGGTTACCTCATTTTTATGATGAGTTTCTTCATGAGCTGGAGAAAGAATAGAAATGGTGCATGACTGCATTTCTAGAGTATTAATTGCTAGTACCAAATTTGTTGATTGAGACAATGTTAATGATATCTACAAGCTTTGTTTCTCATATTGATGGTACACTTGGGGAAGCCTCGATTGGAATAAGGACTTTGATAGGAGTATTATCTCATTTATCACCTGGAGAGACCTTAAGAAGTATTGGATTTAAGACTAAAATCTTGAGACATTAATTGAATTGCATAATATGACTAAAGATTTTGCTAGAAATATTAATCACTTGTTTGCAGTTGTTAATATAACAGTTTTGGAAAATACTTTAAGGGATTTTTATTCACCATATGAGAGTTATAAACAGAGGTATGGTGAATTGGAACATGTAAGTCTTTTGGCTGAGATTGTTTCTCTAAACTTGCGAGGAGTTGTTCCTAGTGGTGTGGGTGTTCAAGGAGTTTAGCTTAGTGAGACAGTAAGGAGGATGGAAGAATGTATTCCATAAGTGACTGCTTTACTTGAAGTAGGTATTGAGAGGTGCATAAGTTTCACAGGGAGTTTTGAATCAGAGGCACTTATTCGTACATTAGATGATACAATGCTTCAGTACCTAGCAATGCTACATGAAACATTAAAATCATTACGCTTTGTATATGGAATTGATCATTCTGCACAAAGTGATGCTATTGGAATAAGAAAGGAGTCTAGAATTTAATTAAAGTGTCGAGAACATATATTTTTCTTTGAGTTACTTGGTAAACTAGTAACAGAACTGAAGACAATGTCAACAATGGCAAAATGAAGTTATGGATAGGACTTTTGTTTTTCAGAGTCTCAAGCTTCTGGACATAGTTCCTCCAACTGTTTTTCAAGAAAGCGTGCCTCATTTATATAGGAAAGATGACATGGACAAAGGAGGAGATATGATTTCCCTTGTCGTTGGAATTTCCATGGGCCCTATATTAGAACCCCCATCCTATATTAGAACCCCAAATCATGTCTAAAGAATCGATCACTCATAAACAAACCATTTTGACATATAAAATTACCCTAGAAAAATTAAAATGCAGAGGTTCTTACCGAGTTTGGTAGCATTGTTGGTGCGATCGTGTTCTCACAGAGGTTCTCACCAATAATCGCTTGCACTATGGCTGGATAGGGCCTCCTCGATGGTGGGATCATGTGGGAATGATGGTGGGCAGCCTGTCCCCTTGTTGCAATAATCACTTGTGCTATGGTCGAATAGGGCCTCCTCGATGGTGGGCTCATGTGGGAATGATGGTGGTCTTGTCTCCTTGCTGATGTAATCGCTCGTGCTATGGCCGGATAGGGCCTCCTCGATGGTGGGCGCTTGTCTCCTTGTTGCAGTCTCGAGTGAGCGTGCGTGAATATCTTCAAAAACAATGAGTGAGCATGAATATCTTCAAATAGAGTTTTTGTCTCTCTATTTTGGTTTTGTTACATTTTTTTTTGTTATTTTTTTTTTTTGTTATTTATTATTTATTATTTATTATTAAATTAAATTTATAAATTGAATTAAATTAATTTTATTATTGAATTAAATTTCTTGGAATTTTATAAAATGAAAATTATTCCTTTTTACCATTAGATTTTACCATATGTTATAAAATGATATTATAAAATGATTTTACCATAGATTTATGACTCCCTTTATTGACATAACCCCTATCTCGTAATCCCTATATAGCTTGACCCATATAAGACTACGATGATGATGATGACAATGATGATGTGGAGGATGAGGAGGACAATGACAACGTTGATTACGATGATAACAATGACGATGACAACCACAATGATGATGATGACAAGGATGGAAATGATGATGATGACTATGACAACAATGACATTGACAATTATGATGAATATGATGATGATGACGACAACGACGACGATGATTATGAAAGTGGAGGCTTCGTTACATTTCACTACAGAGTGTAAGGACAAGCTCAGTGATACATGAAGAGAAAGTAGATGAACGAGATGCAACAATGACAACATATGATCAGGAGATCATGAATATTTGAGTCTGATGCAGGAGCATCAACCCCCCCTAAGTCAAAATTTGAAATTTGAACCTTCCAGAGGCGGATGTGGCCTTAAGGATATGATTTCCTCTACAATTGATTGAATTTGTTTTTGTAACTACTATGTTAAGCATATTTTGACTGATTGTGAGCGATTTTTGGGAGTTGGATGGATCATTTCAGTGATCTGATCCTTATTACGTTTTAATTGTTATAAATTATGAACCTTCGGGTGCTTTTGGGGAGGCCCCTGAATAATGTAATACCAGGGAAATTGTGTAGATTAGCCGAGAGGTGATCAGGAACGTCGAGGCCATAGTGTAATTCGAGCTCGAATAGATAATGAATTTTTGTAATTATGTATTATGGTGTTTTCTATTTCAGCATGATTGTGTGTGTGTTTGTGTGCATAATTGTGTTTGGATGTAAGTGTGAGACATAGGCCATCTATCAGAGTTGCAACTCCATGATACTTTGAAATGATCATATTCTAGTACGGTGAATGATCGATTGTCGATCACAGAATGGGTCGACGACGATATAGCCTTGTTGCATGACAAATCGTGAGGGAATTAACATAATTCAATCGCTCAAAATAAGAGCATGTGCGGGATTAGAAATCCATGCGTCAGTATAAGGTGGATTTCTGGGGTCCCCTACTCGAGATCTGAGTCAAGAGTCAGCCCCCCCGAAATGATGTGGATTGTCCATCATCAAAATAAACCTACGATGGATAGTTAAGAACCTTTTGGATTAGTGTGCAGTCATAACATGTGGTCATTTAGAAAGTTAGACCCAGGTTCGAAGTTATGGAACATATGAGTAAAGGATCGACGCTTAGGGATAGTGGATTTGCACAAAGGATATTGGCAATGACACCAGGGTATTGTTGAACGAATTCGAGGTTGTTGCAAGGACTGTTACAATCCATTATATGGGCCCATAACCCACATGTTTGACGATTCAAAGGACACCCAATTTTTGTCTTCATCACATAATAGATATGTTTAAAGCTTTAAGAAAACAAAGTATTAATGCTTTAGTAGGGCCTTTCAATGTTTTACTAGAATGTCGTATTTACTCCCAACATCTTGCGAGGGGTTTTTGAGGCATTGTTGGAACACAATATTGGAAAACTACAAATATGGGTCTTAGGTGGCTTAAGGATAAGCTTTCTTTGAGTAGGGATATCTAAAGATCTTGGTTTCCCATAAAGCAGCTCAAGGACAAGCCTGCTTTGAAAGGAGATGTGCAAAGAACCTAGTTTCCTATCCTTAGGAAATAAGAAAATAAGGAATGTGAGGACAAGTCTCTTCTAACTAACATGTTGCACTTATAGGGGCACCTCCATTGGAGGGAAAACCCAATTTTTTTCTTATGCATTAAATCTGAGCAAGAATTGTAATAGTTCCTTTATGTCATCATTTGATTCACCTCTTGTGACAATTTAATTCACTTTTTATTTTATTGGTAAGTACCGTATGTGGTTTAATGGAGTAGGTTAGGTTGGTTGATGGGTTAGGTAGGTTAAGTCATTTTTAATAAGAATAACAATAAACTAGCAGGACACCATTAGGTGTGATGAACCCCCTAAAATGCAAGTGAAATATATGATAGAATGTCCAGTTACTCATCCCATCTGTTGAGAATTAATAACGTTGGGGACTGCTAACTAGTCTTTGTTAGATATGGGTTGTAGTGTTATGGATCTCATAATTACAATTTAACTACAAGAACTTTCTCAATTAATTATTCATTCATGTTATGTGTGCCATATCTTCCCCCTTTTAGGTGAGTTGAAATGTTCAAATTGTTAAAGCCCTTTAATTTTTTTATGTGGATTAGGTAGGTTGGTTTAGAGGGTTAAGTGGGTTAGGTGGGATAGTTTTTTGTATTAGGTGGGATAGGTTTGTGGATTAGGTGGGGTAGGCATGTCTATTAAGTAGGTCAGTGATCGATTATGTAGGTTGTGGGTCAAAGGGGTACATTGTGTAGGTTAGGTTGGTTGATGGGTTAGGTAGGTTAAGTCATTTTTAATAAGAAAAACAATAAACTAGCAGGGCACCATTAGGTGTTATGAAGCCCCTAAAATGGAAGGGAAATATATGATAGAATGTGCAGTTACTCGTCCTATTTGTTGTGAATTATTAATGTTGGGGACTGCTAACTAGTCTTTGTTAGATATGGGTTATAGTGTTACGGATCTCATCATTACAATTTAACTACAAGAACTTGCTCAATTAACTATTCATTCATGTTATGTGTGCCATATCTTCCCCCTTTTCGGTGAGTTGAAATTTTCAAATTGTTAAATCCCTTTAATTTTTTATGTGGATTAGGTAGGTTGGTTTAGAGGGTTAAGTGGGTTAGGTGGGATAGGTTTGTGGATTAGGTGGGATAGGTTTGTGGATTAGGTGGGGTAGGTATGTCTATTTTGTAGGTCAGTGGCCGGTTATGTAGGTTGTGGGTCAAAGGGGTACATTGTGTAATTTATTGGGGTAAGTACCTTATGTGAGTTAATGAAGTAGGTTAGGTTGGTTTATGGGTTAGGTAGGTTAAATCATTTTTCATAAGAATAACAATAAACCAGAAGGACACCAATAGGTGTGGTGATCCCCCTAAAATGGAAGTGAAATATATGATAGAATGTGTGGTTACTCATCCCATGTGTTGTGAATTATTAACATTGGGGACTGCTAACTAGTCTTTGTTAGATATCGGTTGTAGTGTTATGGGTCTCATCATTACAATTTACCTACAAGAAATTGCTCAATTAACTATTCATTCATGTTATGTGTGTCATATATTCCCCCTAGAGAAACATTCCTTGCAGACTTAAGAGTCTTGAAAGATATCAAGATCCTACCAATCAAATGATGCCTGGGACATAAGGGCTTGTCAAAGTTCATTTGCTAGCTTATAATTCAGTTCATAATTTGCATGTGAGATAGCACTATCATTCGATAGTCAAATTGTTACATTATATTGTCATGCATCATGTGTGAGGGCTTGAGCCACCACAAGGGAAACATACAAATAATATTTGTCTTATGAACAAGATATGGTACTATCCATTTTGAGGTTTGGCATAGAGATTGTTCTTATAGACTACACTAAATTGCACCATATAAGCCCTGCATAAGACCTACACTCCTTGAAAACCATTTAACATCATTCAAATACATATTCACGACCTCTAAGCCCTATTCTTTTAAACTTTGTTTGAGACGAATGTCCTTGCATCTAGTACTGCAAGGGCATGCAATAACATCAAAAAATAAGAACTTGATAAATTGTACAAGCTTCATTAGTTATGTCGTGTCTTTATTTTTTTCTTTCATCTAAGTAATTTTTTTCTCCATAAAGAATACTTTTTTGCGCCATGCCAACATGATGATGTCAACAATGTAAAGTGTTAGGATAGGTGAACTAGTGAAATGTTGTGAGATGGAATGGATGACATGGACAAGGGGGAATGGAGAAAACAAGTTCCATTTCCAAGATATGGCACGTGGAATTGACATAGGTAAAGGGCCCCTTAGTTTATCAAAATTACTCTAAGTATTAATGCTTCAAAATCTACAAGAATTTAATTGAATCTTATAATGTATTTTCAATCCACCTCTCCTTGGGGATTTCCTTCTTCATGTTTTGAATTGCATAAATCCTTTCCAATACAAAGACCAAATATATGCTACATAAGTCTTTTGTCTTTATTCAAGGACTATGTGAAGAATCTCAATTCTAAGAAGACTCAAATAGGACCTAAGAACCATATGTTCTTTCCTTAACAATGGGTGACATAACACTATCATTCAATAGTCAAATTGTTACATTTCATTGTCATGCATTGTAACGCCCCCGACCATCAACCCACTTGTCAGGAAACGCTACTTCGCAAAAACATTCTCATACTTAAATATATAACATGTATTATTTATAAAGAATAAGCATTAAATCAAATTAAGACATTTGACATGGATTTACTATTATCATACAGACTTAAACAGAATTAACAGCGATTCCAACTAGCAATGGAATACATGATAATATTACAAGTATCACAGAACATGAATTTTAATTAAGTACAGAATTAAAACACATAATGATATTTATCTTTGAAATTGTAATACACCACCAACTGTGTGCATACCTTCCATGAACCTCCCAAACTTAGACCATGCTACTCATCACTCTCAGCAGTAGGTCACCCCCGAGTTGGTACTAAGCTCCACCAGGCAAGGGAATCCTAGGCTAGGCAAGGTCAACGGAAGACACACAGTTTATGAGGAAGGATTCTCTCCTAGGAGCCACTTATGTCCACTTCTCATAGACTCTCATTCCCCACATGCCTTTCCCACCCTAGGAGTATACACCTTCATTGTCACCAAGACAGTCCTTCAGCTGCTAAACCTCCCTTGCCTTGGGCTTCAGCAACAGACCGAACCAAAATTCTTTGAGCTTTGTGGCAGCTACAAGAATCCTTCCATGAGTTCTCACTTCCTTCACGCACTCTCTTACCTAGAGAGAGTCGCTCACAGGCCTGACTGTTATAACCCTAAAATGCACCACACAGGCTTACCTGGCATCAGGCCAACTCATGCCTCTTCCTTGCCAAAGCCATGCTGAATAAAACCTTGAAAAACCACTTAAATCAAGCAACCCGTGCCCTAACCTAACACTGGGCGCGTTGGAACGCTTTCTGGCCTTCTACTGCACGCGGTGGACCGCGGGCTAGACCACTACAGCCCGCGTTTACCTAACAAAGCAAAAAATCAGGAAAGTTTCCGCCGGGACGGAAAGCTTTGGGTCAGTTAACTGGAACTCCCAGCCATGCATGGCCGAGAGTTCGTCTAAAACCCTATCTCCTTCTAGCCTATAAAAGAAGGGGTAGGGTACTATTCAGGGGAGGAAAATCATAGCAAAGAAACTATGCCCAATTACCGTCCGTTTTGTCCCAACCCTTTAGCCTTTCCTCAAGCTTTAGGAGAATTCAAGAAAAGTAGTTGGAGGACAAAGAAGAGGAGGAGCCCAGGATCAGGATCGAGGAACGGTGGTCGGTCTCAAAAATCATTGTAAGTTGGTTCACATTGATATCAATAAAAAGATACTTTTCCCATCCCAAATACATGAGTCCTATATGTCTTATGTGATTTATGTTTAATCTCTAACCCCCTAGTAGAACAATAGCATGCATGCATAGTTTTGTCTTGATTGTAGGATTGCTTTGTGGAAGGAGCAGCAGCAGCAAGGAGATAAAGCTCAACGGAGGATCTTCACCAACCGTCGATAAAAAGGTTAGTTAGTTCTTCTCTTGTTTACTTCTGGAAAAGGGCTTTAGATTCAGGGTAGAAGGTTAAAAGTAGCTTATGAAGGGTCATGATCTGCGTAAAAGTTTAAAGCCCTAGCTTGTTAGTCCGTAGGGTAGAATACCCCACAACAAAATTGGCGACTCCACTTGGGACATTTTACTCTTAGGGTTTCCGGATTTCATTAAAGGTTTTTGGGTAGTTCAAAGAAGTTTAGTCTCTATTTCTTTGTTTATTTTGTTGTCTGTTAGGTCAATGCTAGCAGGGAACCTGGTTATCAATACCAGTTTTCCATGACTGACGTTTGACATTTATTCTCGGGACACACAGAGGTACCCGCGGCCTGAAGAAGCCCTGCCCACGGGTAACCCGCGCCCTAACCTTCTACAGCCCGTGTTTGAACGCCTGTTGTAGTGGTTTCAGTAGCATGTAGAGCCCAGGAAGCTTAAGAGGCAGTCTCCTCTTCCCTGTCAGAAGTTTACCTTCTCAGGGGGCTTTCTGGATCCTGTCTGGGTCTTGATTGGTTT
>SNQJ01S0093677.1:20686-40604 GCA_010110895.2 Picea sitchensis
CCTTGTTTGCTTGTGGAAAAGGGTTTTAGATTCAGGGTAGAATGTTAAAAGTAGCTTATGAAGGGTCATGATCTGCGTACAAGTTTAAAGCCCTAGCTTGTTAGTCCGTAGGGTAGAATACCCCACAACACTGACAACCTACTTATTCAACCACAAGAAGACACAGTTCGGCTTCAGAGGTGTGTGGCTATGCAGAGGTCCAGTGCAGAGACAAAACGGTTCTCGGGAAGGATTTCAGTGAACTCAGACGGAGTATGGGAGAATCACAGAACGAATCAGGTACATGCGTGAGCATTGTAAAGGAAGAATACAAAGGCCACAAAATTCATAGGAATACACCAGTCGACTTCCGATTCTGGTTTTCAGGATTGCGTGACAGGAAAATTAAGCAGAGGTTGTTCATGGAGTCCAACAGTTTAGATAGTCGATGGTAGAATGGAGGACGAACCCCCATCCCGACTCAATTCTTGGGTTAAATTCCATGTTCTTGGGATGACACATGTTGTCCATGAAGCTGCATGCACTCCATCAAGTATGTGTTCCCTTTTGCACACATTGGGGCTGCATACATTGCCTCTCCCAGGACTTAGGATAAAAGCATACCTTTCACACCACTTTGGAATAATAATAAACTATTATTCCTAAGGACTTAAGCCCTCAAGATTAGCCCCTCTTACTACCTCTCATCCCCCTCTCCCTTACCCATACTGTGGAATCTTAGTCCCCCATCACTCTTTCTTCGTGGTCGGTTGGCACACAACGATGTTTATATATTATATTAATGATCTGCATAATTACATATACAAAATTAGGCTCCTGGCCTTAACACTTAGGCTCTCCAGTCTAATAAACACATAAGCCCACCAACTTATCAATACTTGGCTCACCAGCCTACAAAACATGATTACAATTCATAATATAACTAGGGAACTATCAGGGGATATTACAATCCCCTCCCCTTATTTTTGCACTATCCTCAGTGCAACTCTTTACACAACATCAACAAGCTTTTCAAAATCTTCAAAAAGATGTGGGTATTCTACCCCCATAGCATCCTCATGCTCCCATGTCACGTCCTCAGGACTGTACCAGGTCCACTGGACCTTTACAAGCCCTATGGATCGATTCCAGAGTTGTTTACTTTTCCATTCCAATATGCACATAGGATGCACTTGCAAGACACCTTCTTGCTCCACCTTAATCACATTCCAATCGATAACATGATTAGCATCAGGTATATATTTATTAAGTAATGAAATATGAAACACATTATGTACAGTCATGGATGCAGGTAATGCAAGCATATATGCAACTGGCTCAATCCTTTCTAGGATTTCAAATGGCCCACAAAATCTGGCTGCCAACTTGGCACAGTTTCCCAACTTCACGAAACTTCTATTGGCTTTTACTTTCAGGAAAACATGGTCACCCACTTTAAACTCTATGTGGGTTCTATTCTTATCAGCATAACTTTTCTACCTGTCTTGGGCAGATTTCAAATTCTTCTTAATTTTTAGCATCTTTTCTTCCATTTCCTTGAGCAACTCTGGCCCAAATACTACCCTATCAGTTGGATTATCCCAGCTTAATGGAGTATTGCACTTTCTGCCATAAAGTTCTTCAAATGGGCTCATATTCAATGATGCTTGATACCCATTGTTGTAGCCGAATTTTACCAAGTGTAGGTAGTCTTCCCATTTAGATGGTTTGTCCATCACATACATCCTTAGTATGTCTTCTATCACTCGATTCACCCACTCTATCTTCCCATCAGACTCAGGATGATAAGCTATACTAAAGTTCATATTTGTTTTGAACCCCTTGAATAACCCTTTCCAGAAATTTAAGGTAAATTTTGGGTCTCTGTCAGACACAATTGTCTTGGGAATATCGTGCAATCGTGTTGCTTCCCTCATAAAAATATTAGCAATATTCGTTGCCTTGTCAGTAGTCTTTAACGGAATGAAATTGGCATCTTTCGTAAGATTTTCCACTACCACCATGATTGAATCATACTGCTTGTCAGTTCTGGGAAATCCTGTGATGAAATCCATTTTCACCACTTCCCACTTCCACTCAGGAATGGGTAAAGGTTGCAGCGACCCTGCTAGGTGTATGTGCTCAACTTTAACCTTCTGGCACTCCATACATCTAGCGATGTATTCTTCAATCTCTTTCTTCATACCTGACCAAAAGTAATGGCTCTTGACTGCTGCCATAGTTTTCTGATATCCAGGGTGCCCTGCATATGGCACATTATGCATTTTATGCAAAATCGCAAGTTTCAAATCTTGGACATTAGGTACATAAATTATGTTCTTGTACAGAAGTATTCCATCAATTTCCAATTTATAAATCTCCACTTTCTGTGGCATATTACCTTGTTGTAGCTTTGCTACCAAATCCCTATACTGCAAATCTGTATTTGTAGCCTCCAAAATTTTTCTTTTAATATCAGTTTGGTACATGCTAATGGTTGTAGCATGTAATTCATGCACTCTCCTATTGAGTGCATCAGCCACTTTATTTTCCTTCCCTTTGATATGCTTGATATCAAAATTGTACTCATAGAGAAACTCCAGCCACCTACTTTGTCTAGCATTCAAGGTTGGATGATCAAACAAGTACTTAAGACCGTTATGGTCTGTTCTTAGTTCGAACCTCCTTCCCATGAGGTAATGTCTCCATTTATTTAGAGCGTGTACTATGGCTGCCAACTCCAAATCATGAGTTTCATAGTTCCTTTTGTGCTCTTTCAACTTTCTGGATTCATAACAGATTGCGAATCCATTTTGAATGAGGACTCCTCCTAGTCCTTCTTTGCATGCATCTGTGCACACCACGAAATATTCATTTGGATCTGTGATCCTCAGGATTGGAGCACTGGTTAACAGTTTCTTCAATTGTTGGAAGCTTCTCTCACAATACTTTGTCCATTGAAACTTCTTCTCCTTCCTTTGCAAGGAAGTGATAGGGTGAGCTATCCTCAATAACCCTAGGATAAACCTTCTGTAATAACTAGCTAGACCCATAAAGGATCTAACTTCTGTCACTTTATTTGGCGCTGACCATTCCCTAGTGGCCTAAATTTTCTCAGGATCTTCAGCTATCCCTTCCTTCGAAATAATATGCCCCAAGTAATGGATCTGCTCCTGATAAAACGAGCACTTTCTCAACTTGGCATACAGTTGGTGCTCTCTTAGCACCTGCAAAACCATCCTAATATGTTTCTCATTCTCTTCCTCTAAATTGGAATACACTAGAATGTCATCCAGGAAGACTATGGCAAACTTGTCTAGATAGTTCCTGAATACACCATTCATCAGGCACATAAAAACAACGGGTACATTTGACAGCCCAAATGGCACCGCTATGAACTCGTAATGACCATACCTTGTTCTAAAGGTGGTATTGCTAGTGTATTCATCCTTTATCCTTACCTGGTGATATCCTGACCTGAGGTCTATCTTCGATAATATCTTCACATCCTTCAATTGATCGAAGAGGTCATCAATCCTCGGTAGAGGATATTTTTTCTTTACAGTTACTTTGTTCAATTTTCATGAACAAGACCGAGGCACCCCAAGGCGACACACTTGGGTGTATAGACCCCTTCTTCAGCAGCTCTTCAAGATGCAATTGCATATCTTTCAGCTCTGGCGTACTCATTCTGTAAGGAGCTTTCGACATTGGAGCTACTCCAGGCATCAAGTTTACAGATAAGTCAATATCTCTTTTCGAAGGTAGTCTGGGTACCTCCTGAAATACATCTTCAAACTCCCTTAGTACCGCATGATCTCCAATATTTGAGATCTCATCCTTAGATGCTTCCTCCACATGGGTTGCAAACAATTGACAACCTTTTCTGTAGCACTTCTTCAGCTGCATTGCTGAGATTTCTCTAATAGCAACAACTCTGGGAATTCCTTGGATTGTTCTCTGATTCTCTTCCTCATCCAGGCAAGTGAATGCCTTATTATGACAGTCCAAGATGGCATGGTGCTGGTCCAACCAGTCCATCCCAATTAGACAGACATAAGAACCTAAAGGAAGAACATTCAATTCAGCCTTTGTGCTCAGTCCATTCATGTCCACATGATAGGACTTAACCAAATCAATGGCATTCCTCTTTGTTCTTGTAGCCAACTGTACTAACCAAGACTTTTCATGTTTGATTCTCGACAAATGAAAATGTTTCACCACTCTAGGATCTATATAACTATGGCTAACCCCTGACTCAATTAAAATAGTAAATGGTTGGTCGTTAATCATACCTTCCACTTCAATCATATGCGACTGATATTCAGTTTCCTTGTTGTCCACGGCTGCGTAGATCCTTGGTATTCTACTGCCCATGTCCTCCATTGTTTCAGCATGCTGTACATTGTGGACAACTCTCACTTTATCATTTATGTGGGGGCAATCTCTGTACCTATGGTTTTCTTTACAACCCCAACATTCCATAGGTGGCGGTCTTGGCATTTGCCCACCTAATTCAACCTTCCTGAGCTCTCTAAAAGATGGTTGTCCTTGAGGACTGTTTCTAAAAAAGGGTGGCTTAGTTCACTTATTCCTCTAATACATCTTGAATTTCTTCTTGTCTTCCCAATCCTTCTGGAAAGTAGGCTTCTCTCTTTGTTTCTCATATAAGCATTTCACTCTTCTTATCATTTCTTCCATAGTTTTTGGGTCATCATACTGGATCTTGTTCCCAATGGAAGGTGGCAATCCACTCAAATACCTTTGAATCTTGAAATTCTCATCCTTGATGAATGGAACATACTTCAATAATTCCAAAAACCTTCGTTCATATTCATCAATGGTCATGCTGCCCAGCTTGAGTTCAAAGAAATATTTCATCTTTCTATCATAGTATCTTTTAGTCAAGTATTTCTTCTCAAAATATCTCTTGAACTATTTCCAAGTGATATCTTTCTCTCTAATGTGCTTCACCTACACAAGATGATCCCACCACATGGATGCCTTTCCCTTCATTTGATACATTGGAAATATTCCCTCTGCATGAGAGGAATAATTTTGCAGTTGTAAATATTTCCTCATGCCAAGAAACCATGTCTCATCATCTTCCTCCTTCTTATGTTCTCCATCAAACATTGGAGGCGTAATCTTGTCCTTTTCACCCTTCAGTTCATCCACTCCAGATCTCCTGTGCTTTCTGGTAGGATATGAGCTTGAACTATTGTGTGCCCTCCTCTTGGAGTGACCTTGGGAGTGATGATGATGTTTACCAACACTCCTTGATCTTCTTCCCTCAGAACTAGGGTGACTCCCAGTTTTTCTCGAGTCTCTCTCCTGGTCCAACTTATTTTCTATTCTCTCCAGAATCTTCACCAACTTTAAGTTGAATTCACCTTGTTTATCCTGAGATTTTTGCTATCTGTTTTGTGAGTTTGGACATCTTTCTGCAATTTTTCAATGATCTTCATCATATGCCCTTCCTTATCTATCTCTTCTCCATTCCCATTGGAGTTCGACTCTTCAACTCTCAAATGAACATCCATCCCTTTAGCTTTGTTCTCTGAACTGGAAGAATTATGTGTCTCTTCCATTTCTTTTACAATCAGTGGCAATTCTACCCGGTTATGGCACTCGCTAAACTTCTGCAAACACAATGTGCAGACAACTGAAATTTGTCAGGCCATTATTCCTTAACAAATACCACAACCTTCATAAACAAATCTGAATTAAGAAAAAATTCAGAATTCATGAATTTTCCGAGCTCTGCTCGGCTTTGTAACAATCCTTCGAGATCTAGCCCCTTCTCTCTTAATCCCCAACCCACGTGATCGCGGGTCATGACCACTCACTTAGCAAAAAGAGCGCTTCGCGACTTCGCGTTTCGAGAAGTTTCAAAGAACTTCACAACCACTTCCTGAATTCTGGACTAACGAACTCACGACATAGGGTGGATCAACCGTCCACATCTACCCATCATCCAACGGGTGACACTCACCATGGAACCTCAAGCATCTGAGTTCTGATACTTCGGGACTTCGAAAAGTTTCACATCCGCACACCTGGAACACTTCCACATCACCTTAGGTGACATCGTTACGTTACATCACTTAACATTTTCCCAATTGTAGGGGCATGCAACGGTGGTTTTGGAGTAACCAACCCTTCATTCTGCAATTCTCCTGATGCTGACACGTAACCCCTCAGTGAAACCACGTATTGGATTGTGGGACCGCCTTGGATAATTATCTTTCATGCAACTTGGGTCCCCGCAATGTCTCATGGATATTGATCTTGATGTATCGTGATCAACGTCGATGTGGGTCCTCCGACCCTTAACTACATTACGTATACTTGGGCCCCATTAACCCTGCTCACACAGGATGCCACTTGGAGAAATACAAGCGACGTCATCCGGCCCCAACACGTCTACTCTTTCACTTCGGAAATTCAGACCTCGGGAGTTTGTGCAATGACACATCCCACTTCTCCCAACAGACGAACTCCTGAAATTACAATCTGTTCTTCTGCTTGATCCAACAATCAAGCTCTTTTCTCCAGATCTACGATGTAGATATCCCTCGAGACTTCGAGGTTTCGGGTTTTGGGCATTTATGCCTCTGCTCACCCTGCTTCTCCCGATTTCTGAACTCCGAACGGCTTCCAAGATAACCCTCCTATACCTTCTCCAGATCTGATGATCGTATTGAATCTCCCTTCCATCCGAACAGATCCTATGGCTCCAACACCCCAAGTGTTGAGCTCTCTCTCTCTCTGGTCAAATACCACGTCGGCTACGGTTTTATTCTACCGCTAGTCCTCCTGAGCTTCGTAACACGGCCAATGTAACCCCTTGGAACTCAAAAACAAAATAAGGTTCGAAATTGGTTCCTTCGAACACAATTTCCACTCGAAACCTTGGGTCCAAATACCACTTATCCGACCCATCCAGGCTTAGCATTGAAAACATGCTCTAATACCATATTGTAACGTCCCCGACCATCAACCCACTTTACAGGAAACGCTACTTCGCGGAAATATTCTCATACTTAAATATATAACATGCATTATTTATAAAGAACAAGCATTAAATCAAATTAATACATTTGACATGGATTTACTGCTGTCATAAAGACTTAAACAAAATTAACAACAATTCCAACTAGCAACGAAATACGTGATAATATTACAAGTATCATAGAACATGCATTTTAATTAAGTACATAATTAAAACACATAATGATACTTATCTTTGAAACTATAATACACCACCAACTACGTGCAGACCTTCCACGAATATCCTAGCCTTAGACCGCGTTTCTCATCACTCTTAGTAGTAGGTCACCCCTGAGCTAGGACTAAGCTCCACCGGGAAAGGGAATCCTAGGCTAGGAAAGGTCAATGGAAGACACACAGTTTATGAGGAAGGATTCTCTCCCAGGAGCCACTCATGCCCACTACTCACAAAATCTCATTCCCCACATGCTTTTCCCACCCCAGGAGTATACACCTTCACTGTCACCAAGATAGTCCTTCGGCTGCTAAACCTCCCTTGCCTTGGGCTTCAGCAACAAACCGACCCAGAATTATCCAAGCTCTGTGGAAGCTACAAGACTCCTTCCAGGATTTCTCACTTCCTCCATGCACTCTCTCATCTGGAGAGAGTTGCTCACGGTCCTGACAACTTGCTTCTTCAACCACAACCACCTCTCTCACCTGGAAAGAGTGTTGCACACAATCCTAACAGCCTACTTCTTCAACTTTGTTCCATCACAAGGAGGACAACAAGGCTCAGCAAGGAACGTATGATGGTAGCTAATCACACTCATCCAAGATATTGTGTGGCCACAACAACCCACAATTATAACACACACGACATAGACAATTGCTCAGGTTTCATAGAAGATGTGGTTCGACTTCAAAGGTGCGTGGATATGCAGAGGTCCAGTGTAGAGAAAAAATAGTTCTCGGGAAGGATTCTAGTGAACTCAGATGGAGTATGGGAGAATCACAGAATGACTTAGGTGCATCCATGAGCATTGTAAAGGATGAATACAGAAGCCACAAAATTCACAAGAATACACCGGTCAACTTTCGGTTCTGGTTTTAGGGATCACGTGATAGGAAAATTAAGCAGAGGTCGTTCATGAAATCCAACAGTTCAGATAGCTGAAGGCGAAATGGAGGACGAAACCCCATCATGGCTCAATTCTTGGGTTAAATTGCATGTGCCTGAGTCGACACATGTCGCCCATGAAGATGCATGCACTCCATAAAGTTTGCATTCCCTTTTGCACACATTGGGGTTGCATGCGTTTCCTCTCCCAGGACTTAGGATAAAATCATACCTTTCACACCACTTTGGAATAATAATAAATTATTATTCCTAAGGACTTAAGCCCTCAAGCTTAGCCCCTCTTCCTACCTCTCAGCCCCCTCTCCCTTACCCATATTATGGAAGCTTAGTCCCCCATCACTCTTTCTTCGTGGTTGGTCGACACGCAACAATGTTTATATATTATATTAATGATCTGTATAATTACATATACAAAATGAGGCTCTTGGCCTTAACACTTAGGCTCTCTGGCCTAATAAACACATTAGCCCACCAGCTTATCAATACTCGGCTCACCAGCCTACAAGACATGACTACAATTCATAAACATGATTACAATTCATAAAATAATTGGGGTACTACCTAGGGATATTACATGCATCATGTGTACTGAGGGCTTGAGCCACCACAAAGGAAACATACAAAGAATATTTTTCTTATGAACAAGATATGGTACTATCCATTTTGAGGTTTGGCATAAATATTGTTCATATAGACTACACTACATTGTACCATATTATAAGCCCTATAGTACTCCTTAAAAACCATGTAACACCATTCAAATTAGACACATTCTTGCGACAAATTAGCTATACTATCGACGAACTTTTTTCGTCGATAGTATAGCTAACTCGTCGCAAGATTATTTACATTTTTCTTTCTTGTGACGATATCAAATGATGCTTGGATTCATTTCATATTTGGTTTATCAACTTGAAATTAAAATTTGATACTTTGCAAGCTAGATGGACCTTGAGTCAAATACAAATATGAAATTTGGAATCATTAACATATATACTAGAACATTTGAAAAATAGGGTTTATGGTTTACATGATGATCATATGATGATGGAATAAAGTGGGTGTGTGACTGAAATTTGAGTCCAGAAAACCTCCCATATTGTTAAGGCATGCAAATAGTCTATCCATGTCAAATTTCAATGCATACAGAAACAGTTTGAAAAAATTTCAATGTTGGCCCCATTCACATGTCATAGTTGCCCACCTCTAGTATTTTTATGGTGTTGATTAAGAAATCAACGAAAAAGAGGGATTTTTCATCACAACTATGAAACAGATACATTGTATACATTAATGTAGAACCTGGAAGAAAAATCAAGAAATACTGACAAAAACCTAAAACTTGCATCAACCAAATTGTGCACTTTGAAAGAAAATTAGGGTTTATGGTTTACATGATGATTGATAATGGAAGAAAGTGGGTGTGTGAGTCAAATATACCCCCAGAAACCCTCCCATATTGTTAAGTCATGTGAATAATCTATCCGTGACAAATTTCAGTGAAAACATAAACAGTTTGAAAAAATTTCAAAGTTGGCCCCATTCACAGGTCATTGTTGCCTGTGTCTAATCCTAGTAAATTTTTTGTTCCTTGTTCCTTGTTCCATGTTCGTCATTCCTTGTTCCTTGTTCCTTGTTCTGTGTTCATCAATCCTTGTTCCTTGTTCCTTGTTCCTTGTTCCTTGTTTCTTGTTCCTTGTTCCTCGTTCCTTGACCATGGTGTATTCCCCAAGATGAATTATTTTTGTACAAAAAATACTAATGGCATAAAATGTCCCACACAAAGACCAAATATCCGCTACATAAGTCTTTTGTCTTTTTTCAAGGACTATGTAACGAATCTAAATTCTAAGAAGATTCAAATAGTACCTAAGAACCTTATGTTCTTTCCTTAACCATGGGTGACATAACACTATCATTCAATAGTGAAATTGTTACATTTCATTGTCATGCATCATGCGTACTAAGGGCTTGAGCCACCACAAAGGAAACATACAAAGAATATTTTTCTTATGAACAAGATATGGTACTATCCATTTTGAGGTTTGGCATAGAGTTTGTTCATAGAGACTACACCACATTGCACGATATTATAATCCCTACACTCCATGCAAACCATGTAACACCATTCAAATTAGACACATTCTTGCGACAAATTAGCTATACTATCGACGAACATTTTTCGTCGATAGCATAGCTAATTCGCCGCAAGATTATTTACGTTCGTCTCTCTTGCGACGATATCAAATGATGTTTGGATTCATTTCATATTTGGTTTATCAAGTTGAAATCAAAATTTGATACTTTGCAAGCTAGATGGACCTTGAGTCAAATACGAATACGAAATTTGGAATCATTAACATATCTACTAGAAATTGTGTACTTTGAAAGAAAAATAGGGTTTATGGTTTACATGATGAATTGATGATGGAATAAAGTGGGTTTGTGACTCAAATTTGAGTCCAGAAAACCTCATGTATCGTTAAGGCATGCAAATACTCTATCCATGTCAAATTTCAATGCATACAGAAACAGTTTGAAAAAATTTCAACCTTGGCCTCATTCACATGTCATTGTTGCCCGCCTCTAGTATTTTTATGGTGTTGATTAAGAAACCAATTAAAAAGAGGGATTTTTCATCACAGCTATAACACAAATACATTGTATATACATTAATGTAGAACCTAAAATAAAAATGAAGAAAGACTGACAAAAAATTAAAAATTGTGTCAACCAAATTGTGTACTTTGAAATAAAATTAGGGTTTATGGTTTACATGATGAATTGATAATGGAAGAAAGTGGGTGTGTGAGTCAAATTTGAGCCCAGAAACCCTCCCATATCATTAAGTCATGTGAATACTCTATCCATTACAAATTGCAATGCATACATAAACAGTTTGAAAAAAATTCAACGTTGGCCCCATTCACAGGTCATTGTTGCCAGTGTCTAGTCCTAGTACAATTTTTGGTCCTTGTTCCTTGTTTCATGTTCCTTGTTCCTTGTTCCTTGTTCTTTGTTCCTTATTCATTGTTACTCATTCCTTGACCATGGTGTAGTCCCTAAGATCCATTATTTTTGTACAAAAAATATTGATGGCATAAAATGTCCCACACAAAGACCAACTATCCGCTACATAAGTCTTTTGTCTTTTTACAAGGACTATCTAACTAATATCAATTCTAAGAAGGTTCAAATAGGACCTAAGAAACTTATTTTGTTTCCTTAACCATGAGTGACATAACACTATCATTCAATATTCAAATTGTTACATTTCATTGCCGTGCATTATGCGTACTGAGGGCTTGAGCCACCACCTAGGAAACATACAAAGAATATTTGTCTTATGAACAAGATATGGTACTATCCAATTTGAGGTTTGGAATACAGATTGTTCATATAGACTACACTACATTGCAACTTATTATAATCCCTACACTCCATGAAAACCATGTAAGACCATTCAAATTAGATACATTCTTGAGACGAATTAGCTATATTATCGATGAACTTTTTTCGTCAATAGTATAACTAAGTCGTCGCAAGATTATTTACATTCGTCTCTCTTGAGACAATATCAAATGATGCTTGGATTCATTTCATATTTGGTTTATCAACTTGAAATTAAAATTTTATACTTTGCAAGCTAGCTGGACCTTGATTCAAATACAAATATGAAATTTGGAATCATTAACATATCTACTAGAAATTGTGTACTTTGAAAGAAAATTAGGGTTTATGGTTTACATGATGAATTGATGATCGAATAAAATGGGTGTGTGAGTCAAATTTGAGTCCATAAACCCTCCCATGTGATTAAGGCATGTGAATAGTCTATCCATGTCAAATTTCAATGCATACAGAAACAGTTTGAAAAAATTTCAACATTGGCCCCATTCACGTCACTTTTGCCCGCCTCTATTATTTTTATGGTGTTGATTAAGTAATCAACAAAAAAGAGGGATTTTTAATCACAACTATGACACAGATAAATTTTATATACATTAATGTAGAACCTAAAAGAAAAATGAAGAAAGACTAACAAAAACTTAAAACTTGCATCAACCAAATTGTGTACTTTGAAAGAAAAATAGGGTTTATGGTTTACATGATAAATTGATGATGGAAGAAAGTGGGTGTGTGAGTCAAATTTTAGCCTAAAAACCCTCCCATATCGTTAAGGCATGTGAATAGTCTATCCAAGAAAAATTCTAGTGCATACAAAAATTGTTTGAAAAAATTTCAACGTTGTCCCCATTCATAGGTCATTGTTTCCCGTGTCTAGTCCTAGTACAATTTATGTTCCTTATTCCTTGTTCCTTGTTTTGCTTTCCCCGTTCCTTGTTCCTTGTTCCTTGTTCATTTTTCCTCATTCCTTGACCATGGTGTAGTCTCCAAGATCCATTATTTTTGTACAAAAAATACTAATGGCATAAAATGTCCCACACAAAGACCAAATATCAGCTACATAAGTCTTTTGTCTTTTTTCAAGGACTATGTAACGAATCTCAATTCTAAGAAGATTCAAATAGGACCTAAGAACCTTATGTTATTTTTTTAACCATGGGTGACATAACACTATCATTCAATAGTCAAATTGTTACATTTCATTGTCATGCATCATGTGTACTGAGGACTTGAGCCACCACAAAGGAAACATACAAAGAATATTTGTCTTGTGAACAAGATATGGTACTATCCATTTTGAGGTTTGGCATAGAGATTGTTCATATAGACTACACCAAATTTCACCATATTATAATCCCTGCACTCCTTGCAAACCATGAACAACATTCAAATTAGACACATTCTTGCGATGAATTAGATATAATATTGACGAACTTTTTTCGTCGATAGTATAGCTAATTCGTTGCAAGATTATTTACATTTGTCTCTTGCGACGATATCAAATGATGCTTGGATTCATTTCATATTTGGTTTATAAACTTGAAATTAAAATTTGATACTTTGCAAGCTAGCTAGACCTTGAGTCAAATACGAATATGAAATTTGGAATCATTAACATATCTACTAGAAATTGTGTACTTTGAAAGAAAATTAGGTTTTATGGTTTACATGATGAATTGATGATGGAATAAATTGGGTGTGTGAGTGAAATTTGAGTCCCGAAACCCTCCCATGTCGTTAAGTCAGGTGAATAGTCTATCAATTTCAAATTTCAATGCATACAGAAACAATTTTAAAAAATTTCAGCGTTGGCCCCATTCACATGTCAATGTTGCCCGTCTCTAGTATTTTTATGGTGTCGATTAAGAAATCAACAAAAAAGAGGGATTTTTCATCTAAAATATGACACAGATACATTGTATATACATTAATGTAGAACCTAAAAGAAAAATGAAGAAAGACTGACGAAAACTTAAAACTTGCGTCAACCAAATTATGTACTTTGAAAGAAAATTAGGGTTTATGGTTTACATGATGAATTGATGATGGAAGAAAGTGGGTGTGTGAGTGAAATTTTAGCCCAAAAACCCTCCCATATCATTAAGGCATGTGAATAGTCTATCCATGAAAAATTTCAGTGCATACATAAATAGTTTGAAAAAATTTCAACGTTGGCCCCATTCACAGGTCATTGTTGCCCGTGTTTAGTCCTACTACAATTTATGTTCCTTGTATCTTGTCCTGTGTTCCTCATTCCTTGACCATGGTGTAGTCCCCAAGATCCATTATTTTTGTAAAAAATATACTAATGGCATAAAATGTCCCACACAAAGACCAAATATCAACTACATAAGACTTTTGTCTTTTTTCAAGGACTATGTAACGAATCTCAATTCTAAGAAGATTCAAATAGAACCTAAGAACCTTGTGTTCTTTCCTTAACCATGGGTGACATAACACTATAATTCAATAGTCAAATTGTTACATTTCATTGTCATGCATCATGCGTACTGAGGGCTTCATCCACCACAAAGGAAACATACAATATTTGTCTTATGAACAAGATATGGTACTATCCATTTTGAGGTTTGGCATAGAGATTGTTCATATATACTACACTACATTACACCATATTATAATCCCTACACTCCTTACAAACCATGTAACACCATTCAAATTAGACACATTCTTGTGACAAATTAACTATACTATCGACGCACTTTTTTCGTCGATAGTATAGCTAATTCGTCGCAAGATTATTTACATTCGTCTCTCTTGCGACGATATCAAATGATGCTTGGATTCATTTCATATTTGTTTTATCAACTTGAAATTAAAATTTTATACGTTTCAAGATAGTTGGACCTTGAGTCAAATACGAATATGAAATTTGGAATCATTAACATATCTACTATAAATTGTGTACTTTGAAAAAAAATTACGGTTTATGGTTTACATGATGAATTGATGATGGAATAAAGTGGGTGTGTGAGTTAAATTTGAGTCCAAAAACCCTCCCATATCACTAAGGCATGTGAATAGTCTATCCATGTCAAATTTCAATGCATACAGAAACAATTTGAAAAAATTTCAACGTTGGCCCCATTCACATGTCACTATTGCCCGCCTCTAGTATTTTTATGGTGTTGATTAAGAAATCAACGAAAAAGAGGGATTTTTCATCACAACTATGAAACAAATACATTGTATATACATTAATGTAGAACCTGAAATAAAAATGAAGAAAGACTGATGAAAACTTAAAACTTGCATCAACCAAATTGTGCACTTTGAAAGAAAATTAGGGTTTATGGTTTACATGATGAATTGATGATGGAAGAAAGTGGGTGTGTGAGTCAAATTGGAGCCCATAAACCCTCCCATATAATTAAGTCATGCGAATAGTGTATCCATGACAAATTTCATTGCATACATAAACAATTTGAAAAGATTTCAACGTTGGCCCCATTCACAGGTCACTGTTGCCCATGTCTAGTCCTCGTACAATTTTTGTTCCTTGTTCCTTGTTCCTTGTTTCATGTCCCCCATTCTGTGTTCCTTGTTCCTTGTTCATTTTTCCTCATTCCTTGACCATGGTGTAGTCCCCAAGATCCATTATTTTTGTACAAAAAATACTAATGGCATAAAATGTCCCACACAAAGACCAAATATCGGCTACATAAGTCTTTTGTCTTTTTTCAAGGACTATGTAACGAATCTCAATTATAAGAAGATTAAAATAGGACCTAAGAACCTTATGTTCTTTCCTTAACCATGGGTGACATAAAACTATCATTCAATAGTCAAATCGTTACATTTCATTGTCATGCATCATGCATACTAAGGGCTTGAGCCACCACAAAGGAAACATACAAAGAATATTTGTCTTATGAATAAGATATGATACTATCCATTTTTAGGTTTGGCATAGATATTGTTCATATAGAATACACTACATTGCAGCATATTATAAGCCCTACACTCCTTTCAAACCATGTAACACCATTTAAATTAGATACATTTTTGCGACGAATTAACTATAATATCGACGAACTTTTTTCGTCGATAATATAGCTAATTCATCACAAGATTATTTACATTCATCTCTCTTGCGATGATATCAAATTATGCTTGGATTCATTTCATATTTGGCTTATCAACTTGAAATTAAAATTTGATACTTTGCAAGCTAGCTATACCTTGAGTCAAATACAAATATGAAATTTGGAATCATTAACATATCTACTAGAAATTGTGTACTTTGAAAGAAAATTAGGGTTTATGGTTTACATGATGAATTGATGATGGAAGAAAGTGGGTGTGTGAGTGAAATTTGAGTCTAGAAACCCTCCCATATCGTTAATGTATGTGAATAGTCTATCCATGTCAAATTTCAATGCATATAGAAACAGTTTGAAAAAATTTCAACGTTGGCCCCATTCACATGTCATTGTTGCTCGCCTATAGTATTTTTATGGTGTTGATTAAGAAATCAATGAAAAATAGGGATTTTTCATCACAACTATGACACAGATACATTGTATATACATTAATGTAGAACTTGAAATAAAAATTAAGAAAGACTGACGAAAACTTAAAACTTGCATCAACCAAATTGTCTACTTTGAAAGAAAATTAGGGTTTATGGTTTACATGATGAATTGATGATGGAGGAAAGTGGGTGTGTGAGTAAAATTTGAGCCCATAAACCCTCCCATGTCGTTAATTCATGTGAATAGTCTATCCATGACAAATTTAAGTGCATACATAAACAGTTTGAAAACAATTCAGCGTTGGCACCATTCACAGGTCATTGTTTCCCGTGTCTAGTCCTATTGTTACTCATTCATTGACCATGGTGTAGTCCCCAAGATCCATTATTTTTGTACAAAAAATACTAATGGCATAAAATGTCCCACACAAAGACCAAATATCCGCTACATAAGTCTTTTGTCTTTTTTCAAGGTCTATGTAACGAATCTCAATTCTAAAAAGATTCAAATAGGACCTAAGAACCTTATGTTATTTCCTTAACCATGGGTGACATAACACTATCATTCAATAGTCAAATTGTTACATTTCATTGTCATGCACCATGCGTACTGAGGGCTTGAGCCACCACAAAAGAAACATAAAAAGAATATTTGTCTTATGAATAAGATATGGTACTATACATTTTGAGGTTTAGCATAGAGATTGTTCATATAGACTACACTACAATGCACCATATTATAATCCCTACACTCCTTGCAAACCATGTAACACCATTCAAATTAGACGCATTCTTGTGACAAATTAGCTATACTATCGACGAACTTTTTTCGTCAATAGTATAGCTAATTCATCGCAAGATTATTCACATTCGTCTCTCTTGCGACGATATCAAATGGTGCTTGTATTCATTTCATATTTTGTCTATCAACTTGAAATTAAAATTTGATACTTTGCAAGCTAGTTGGATCTTGAGTCAAATATGAATATGAAATTTGGAATCATTAACATATCTACTAGAAATTGTGTACTTTGAAAGAAAATTAGGGTTTATGGTTTACATTATGAATTGATGATGGAAGAAAGTGGGTCTATGAGTCAAATTTGAGTCCAGAAACCCTCCCATATCATTAAGGCATGTGAATAGTATATCCATGTCAAATTTCAGTGCATACAGAAACTGTTTGAAAAAATTTCAACGTTGGCCCCATTCACAGGTCACTATTGTCGATGTCTAGTCCTCATACAATTTACGTTCCTTGTTCCTTGTTCCTTGTAAAATTAGTTTGACATTACACACATCCCCACATCTAGTACTACAAGGGAGTATTTTTATGGTGTTGATTAAGAAATCAACAAAAAAAGAGGGATTTTTCATCACAACTATGACATAGATACATTGTATATACATTAATGTAGAAACTGAAAGAAAAATGAAGAAACATTGATGCAAACTTAAAACTTGTGTCAACCAAATTGTGTACTTTGAAAGAAAATTAAGGTATCAACAAAAATTCTATAGAAATGACAAACACGTTCATCGAAACTTCGTTGATTCAATACTATGACAACAATATCAATGAAATATTATACGATCATGATGGTGAAAAAATGAAAGAGCTTCTCTTGGTTTCAAGAATAATTTATCCTCTACTGAACAAGGCCAACCACGTGAAAGTGGAAGCTCATATGGCCCCTCCCCTCCCCCTCACATCACTCTCAATTGATCCCCAAAACCCAATCTATAAAATAGAAAATAATCGAAAGCAACGTCCTATTAAGATTCATGAATATAAGAAACAACAAAAACAAAAATTAATGAAGGTACATGAAATTATGTGTTTCTAAATGATATTTTTAGTCTACCACGTAATTTAGTATATTGGCAACTATTTTTTAGGTTTCACATAATAATTAAACAACATAGAACATAGGATATAAAAACATCGCATAAAACATAAAAACATGTAATTAACCCATGACATTATAAGTAAATTATTTTAAGAGAATAATTCATACAAATTAAAATATTATATAGTCACATACCTAATCCAACCTCAACATCTGTGTAATCATCATTATTCTGTATCTTGATCTTCTTCATCGAACTCGACATTTGTATCATCATCCGGTTCAGAAACGATGTTGAAAGGGTTGATGATATCATCATCATCATCAATGTCATTTTCAAGCATATTTTCATCGATGTCATCATCAAGAATTGCAATATTGTCTCCTACGCCTGGATCATGATCTTGTTAATATTCTTCATCTATCGAACCTGCATGATCTTCCAGCTCTATCTGATCTGTCGAGTCATCTTCTTGATCTTCAATATCATCTTCTTCCTGTAATTGAGTATACTTAATTGGCCTTCCTCTTGGATCATATCTAACAACAAATGACCAATCCCTCTCACCTGGAACATTTGAGTAAAATCCCTGTTCACATTGGATTGGAAAAACATAACGATCATGTCCTCTTTCAAACACCGTTGTTTTAATCATTGAAAATTCGTTGGCATGTTGAATAACAGTTCTTTCCTCATCGTGTTCATGCATTCGTAACCTATACCATTTGACATCGAACATAACTAATTTGAAGGAATTAAAGTCACACACAAGTATATCGTTTAAATACCCATAGTATCTATTTTCATATTCTCGAGGATGTTTGTCACTCCTAGAGGAAACATTAGTGACCTGGAATACTGCAGTTATCCCACTATTAGATTTTTTCCTGGTTTCATCCAAATGTTTGATGTGAAATTTACGACCATTGCACCACATAGCCTTGTGGTGTTTCAAATGAAATATGCTAGATATGTAAAAGTCAATGCATTGTCAACTAATAAATTAACATATATATTTATATAACTTCGAAAGTATCTGAAAAATACAGTACACATGTAGTCACATTAATATAATATAAAATAACTGAATAAAATGGGTGAATTTTCTTACCTGACCATATTTCAAACCATATGCTAAATCAATTTCCCTTTGCGTAACATTCACATCTCCGTTACGACGAGCTTCTCTAACCAATTCAGATAGTCGTTGCCATGATAACCTACCTCCATTATGTTGTTGACATCTTTCAATCCATACATTCATCCAGTCAAGATTATTTGCAATGTATAAATGCAGTGCATCCCACTCTTGAGCAACTGAATCAAAAAATCATAATTCACCAATATTAAATACTAGTTATAACGTCCAATATGCAGGTTATAAATATTAATAATTTATGAAATAAATTATATTAATATATTAATGAGTATGATAATATACACAAAAACTGAAACTTTGTATGTATTATTAATATAAATTTCCACAATTATTAATATATTACCTCTCATTTTTGTCATTCTACCTTTGCCCAACAGATGCTCCTGATCTCCGAATTTTTTGATGGAGTTCATATCCCAAATGCGATCCACTACATGCATAGTTGACGCTACTAATTTAGGAAGATATTGACTAATATACACCATGGATTGATATACCATATATCTTTCCACCATAGAACCCTCAGGACGTGCTCTTTGTCTAACCAACGCCTTCAATGATTTCAAGTGCCTCTCCACCATCCACATTGACCTTTTGTAAACAGGTCCACAAATTTCAATCTCCTCAACTTGGTGTATGAGGTAGTGTTCTTGTGCATTGAAAAATGTTGGAGGTATATACTTTTCCATTTCACACATTAGACGAGGAATTTCTCTCTTCCAATACTTTATATCATCTTCATGGATTTTTTTCAATGACAACCATCTACATGAGATCATAACACAAGAAAATAACATGTTTCAACATAACATAATATAATATATTAGATTACAAGTAAAATACGTGTCATTATATAAGTACAACAATAATTTGAAAGAACATTTTGCATATAAAT
>SNQJ01S0093678.1:0-10697 GCA_010110895.2 Picea sitchensis
GAGCTTACAGGAACATGGATGCCCTAGGTAGATCCTGGTTGCATTATGGTGTCCATGCTTTCTCTAATCACTGTAGGCTCGGGAGTCCTTATTGTTTTTTCCAGATTATGAGTTTGAACCTCATTTGCATGATTCCTTTTCACTTTTGACCTCACCCTCGAGACTCTCAAAAGACATAACGAGTCTTCTTTTAAGCCCTTTTCAAACCCTCTAAACATGAAAAGATCGTCGAGCGATCTTGTGGCCTTTCACGCTCGTTAAACTAAAATTTAAAGTCACATCTGTCCGGCGATAGTTTACCCCTTTTTCGTTCCAGACGGTCAACTGTATGAACAAAGGTATACTCTATGGAACTTCATTTCTCTAGAAGAGTACTCTCAGGTATCATTTTAACCCTTTTTCAGGCCCGAGGGACTAAATTTATGAAAAAGGAACCCCCACAGAGTCCATAGTTAAGCTCTTTTAAGACTCCCTAAAATTGAAAAGATCGTCGAGTGACCTTATTCTTTCACACTCGTTAAATTGGTCAAGAAGAACATTCCTGACGGAGTCCATAGTTAAGCTTTTTTCAAACTCCTTAAAAATGAAAAAATGGTCGAGTGATCTTGTCTTTATCACACTCGTTAAAATGGTTTTGAATAGATGTCTTGTCGGTGCTAGTTTACCCCTTTTTTGAGCCGACTAGACTACCTTCGAAAAAGGTACCCCAATGGAGTCTCCTTTTACGTTTTTTCAGACTCTCTAAATATGAAAAACCACCGAGCTTACCTTCTCTAGGCTCATTAAACTTACATCGAAGGATGTTACCATTGTGTGTTTTGTTAACCGCGTTTACATACCTGTGTCTTTAGTCTAAATGCCAGTTCCATGTTGCTCTCAACTGAACCATCTGAAGCATACCTTATACGCAAGCCTTGTAGCACTTTGCCTCTGTATCTTAACACCTTTGGCCCCCGGAGGATTTTTCCCGAGTGTCATTTCTCTGAACATCAATCTTGTCCTTGTGCCTTGAACTTGTATGTTTGTAACACTCATTCCTCCATTATAGCGTAACATTATTTTATTCTTTTTTCCAAAATCATTGAAAAAGACAAAAAAATCAAATATACCCCAAAAAGAGGAAGGGAAAAGTATTTTCTTTATTGGCAGCACAATAAGTCGCCCTTGGATAAAGAACATATGTCCGTTTGTTCGTCAAACTCTGGGATTTAATACAACCTTAGGAAGTTGTTCTCGCTACATAGAGTTGTGTCCTCCTCTGTTTGGTTATTCTTCCAAACATATGGAGAGTTTGCATTGCCTCCTGCCTCGTAAACTTATGATTAATGCCATGTTGCCTGAGTCTCACCATTTGTTATGTTGTTGTCCAAGGGAAGTTTTTACCAAGCATGAGTCGGCCCCTCTGTAGTTTGTCTCTTTCCCTCATACCTAGCCATTCTGAATGTCCAATCAAGTCTTTGTTTGAAATCAATGAAGCCTTCAGTCTGATCATCAAGATTCTCTAGTCCATGACCGACGAGCTGTCAAAGACCTCTGGGTAGTGAAGTCGTACACTCATATTACACTCCTACCTGAGTTTTGAAGATTTTGAAGTTGTTGCTCGAGCTCTGAAGACCTCATCTCCAACCATCATGCCTTATCGGCTTCTAAGAAGATGGATACTCTACATGTATATCTTTTTGATTTCGAGATGTAGCTCCGCTGTGTATTGTTCGCGGCTACACTTTATATAGTTACATGACATGGATCTATAGTGTATTTGATTGGTAGCCATGATTTTATTCTATCTTGAGCATGGGTATGCCCGCTTCAATGAGACAATTGTTATTTTTGCAGACGAGGCCTCCCGATTTTTGGTCCCTGGGCTCACTTGTTTAGCACATCAGTAAAGATTGTTAATGTATTTCGGCCATCAGATGCTCTTCTGACCTCACATAATAGGGGGCATCTGTTATAACCCTAATTTGCACCAGACATGCTTACCTGGCATCAGGCCATCTCATATTCCTTCTTTTCCAAAGCACTGTTGAACAATTATTCTTAAAAACACTTTTTATAAAGGCATGTGCACCCTGCTCTATTACTGCACGTGTGTACATGCTCGCTGACCCAAAATAGCCCGCATGTACCTACAAAATCACAAAAAAAGGAAAGTTGCCGATAGAACACACAGCTTTGGGTGAGTTAACTAAACCTTCTGGCCATGCATGGCCGAGGGTTCGTCCAAATACCTAGCTTCTTCTAGCCTATAAAATAAGGGTTAGGGGTCCCAATTGGAGGAGGAGAATCATAGTAAAGAAACTATACCCTATTGTGGACTCCCTTTGTCCCAACCCTTTAGCCATCCTTATGCAAAGAGAAAGATAGAGAAAAGAAGTTGGAGGATAGTTGAAGAGGAGCTCAGGACCAGGTTCGTGGAGCAGGGACATACTTCATCATTGTAAGTTGATTTGTTGAAGTTAATAATAAAGAAATACTTTTCCCATCCCACCATATGAGGTTTTCATGGTTTATTTCATACTTGTTTATTGAATCTCTAACCCATTAATCTATATATCAAATGCATGTGGAGTTTGTTGTTTGTTTTGCGTGAATGCAGGTTAGCCTTGGGAGGAGAGCTGCAATCAAAAAGCGATCAAGCGTGAGGAAGGATCTACATCAAACGCCCAAAATAAGGTATGCTCACTTGATCTTCTTAACTATGTATTTGCTTAAGAATAATGGGGATTAGGTATGGGATGACGGTAGAAAGTAGAAATCTTTAGGTCTTTTCTGCATGCATAATTAAACCTTAAGTGCTAGTCCGTAGAGGGATTTCCCACTCACAACAGCCTTGATGGAAAACTAACTCAGCATCCCCGAATACTGATATCTCTTCAATTCCCATGTCTTTTGTAGCCCTCAAACCTAAGATGAGAGCTTCATACTCTGCCACATTATTGGTAGCTCTGAATTCTAACTTGTAGGACAGAGCTATAGTCTCTTGAGCAGGTGAAACAAGAACCACTCTAGCACCAAAACCTTCCTTAGAAGAGGCTCCATCGAAGAACATTTTCCACACAGAGTTGATAGGAGGGGAATTTTCACAAAACGTAATAGGCCTCTTTTTGATTTCCAGAGGAGGTTCTGGAGTGTCGGTGAGTTGCAACAAACTAGATCCCAAATCTGTGTCAAGAGAAAAGATAGGATGGTTTGTGGGGTTTTCTTCATCACTAATAATGTAGGCCAACTGAGATTCTCTGTAAATTCTCCTGTGCTCACCCCAAACATTGGAATGGTAGCATAGGTGAGGTCCATCTATAGAGTTCCCCCTAGTCTTTTTATCCAAGATCTAGACAGAAGCATCTCGAACTTAGGGGGAACATCAACTACCATGATGTCCATGATCAAACTTTTCATTGGCAACTAGAACAGAGATACGTCCAAGTATTTGATAACTCCAAGGCACTTGACCTTCCTAGAGTCAAAATAATACAGGTCGTGGTAGGATTTTGTAATCTCCAGACCGAGCTCTTCCATGACAATCTTAGGCATAAGATTGTGAGATGACCTTGAATCATCAAATAGTTGTGCAGCACCTTGTCATGTATGTTCAATGAAGTATATAAGGGAGGGGATGAATCATGTCTATCTTCTACCAAAGGACCTAGGATGATGAAGGCTTCTCATCTTGGAGGTTTATTGAGTCTGTGGAATGAGACGAAGGTTCGGACTGCAACATTTTGGAGAGGCACCTTTTGAATTCTTCATGCTTGACCAGCTCTGAAATGGGTACATGGATTCTAATCTTTTGTATTTCATGCTCAAATTTGAAAGAGAAGGGGGGATTTATAATTTCTCTCACTTCTGGAATAGGACTTTTGATCACCGGTTGGGGGGTCTGTGCCTTCTTTTCCTTGCTTTTGTCTGCAATATATTTAGTAGGTTTTTCTACTCTGGTAGGCCGATCAGGGATGTCTGATATCCCTTCTTTTTGTTTGGAGTGTCGCTAATTTTTTCCCCTTTACTCAGCTCATTTAGGTGGTTGTCCATTAGAGACTCCTTGTATGCAGATTGAGTTAAATGGGGAAATGAGGAGGTATCCCCAAGACAATAGATTTCAGGATCAACCTCCTCTTCCTCTTCTTCTTCATCAGTGACAAGGTTATTTTGGAGAGGGGCTTGAATTCTTTGATCATCCCTATCCTGGCCTCTTTGATCTCTTGGAAGTATCTAAGGAGCATTATTAGGTCTCCTGAAGGTACCTTTGTTATCTTTTTTTTGAGTACTTCCATAGGCCTGTCTTTCTTCAAGTTTTGCCTTCTCCATATTAGCAGAAAGAGATTTTACTAATTTGATAAGGTCATCATCTTGAGGGGGGGAAACAGAGGAAGAGGTTGAAGCTTTAGACCTTCCCCTTCTTCTATCCCTGTCAGCCTTACTCCTAAGCTCATCAACTTCCATAATATTGGATTCTACTTCAATGGCTGCATCTTGCATATGAGCCAAGGAGGTAGCCCTCCTTTCTCTTAACAGGAGGCAGAAATCAGGGTCAAAATAACTAGAATAAGTAATCTTTGCAGAGGTTTCTATAGGCTTAACCTCAGTGGGAATTTTTCTATACATTTTATTAAATATCTTTGAGAAGTCAGAAATAGATTCCCCTTCCTTTTTATTCAGTGATCCAAACTCTGTAATATAGTAAAGGAAATCCTTTCTGTCCCCCCAATTCTTTAAGAAGGCTTCATCTAGGGCTTCAATCCCATCGATAGATCCAGCAGGAAAGGCCCTAAACCACTTCCTAGCCTCCCCCTCAAGGGTATGAACAAAATCCTCATCCATACATCTGCATCCATGATGACATGACAATTTGTAAAACTGTAAAAGGCTTCAAGGTGTTCCTCTGCGGTTATGTCTCCCTCGCCTATGAACTTGGGAAACTTCTTAAGGTAGCCATCCGTTGGGATGGAATTCAGAGGTTGAGGCAAAACAAGAGGGGCATACCTAAAAGATATTATAGCTTCCATCCTAGTTCTGGGGGGATTAGCTCCTTCCATTAGAGTGTGAAAAGGATTAGAACTAGGAGGAGATGGAGTTTGGATAGGTGAGACTAGGGTTGTGCTTCTAGGAGAAAAAGGAAAAGGTTGAGCGTTAGGAGATAAAGATGAGGGGCTAGAGGTAACAGAGGTTTCCCCTTATGTAATTGCAACAACTCTGATAGGAGGAGGATTAGGAAATTCTTCTAAGGTCAAATCTCTCTCCTTCCACTTCACAACTTCGGGGAAGAAAGGGGTGTCAAAGCTCTCTCCTTCCAAACAAAGAATAGGAGGGGAGAAATTGGCAGGAAAACTCCCAAAATTTAAATTTCTTGAAACTCCAGTAGTTTGTATAATAGGAGAGTCATAAATAATTACTGAAGTTTGTAAAGAGGGATTATGCAAATTATCAGAAAAACTTGGTACATCTATGGAGGTACCTTTTTGAGCGGTCTTTCCATTTCTGATAATTTCCTCTGGGTCAGCTTTAGACGTTGCTAGCGGTAGCAGTGAAGTGGACCTCGTGTGTCTGCCTTTAGGAGCCAGAACTGAAACAGTGGAGTCACCAGACAATGGAGTCACTAGGTGCATGCTGCAATCTTCAATGGTACTGATGTCTGATGCACCTCCAAAATTAGTAGCTCGTTGTCATTCTTACCCAGGGAAATATCTTCAATTCGTTCCTCGGCAACGATGCCAGAAATGTTATCACCAAAAGTCACCTCTGGATTTTAGTAGAGGTAAGACTAGTACCCATCAGGTTATATGTCACGGTTAATGAATTTAAAGAGGTGAAATGGGGAAAAATCAAGAGAATATTGTTTTAACTCAGAAAACTGGGGCAATATGCACAAGAAAATGAGGTCTTGATCAAATTCATCCAGTAAGTTGTACTAAGGATGAGTAGGAGGAAGAAATTGAGGAGAATATGTAAAGGTTTGCTTTGGACATCAGGTCTTCCAGCAACCTAAGGAGGAAAAACTGTGAAAACAAGATCCTCTTGAATTAGAAGTTTCGGGAAACTGAAAACGCTATAACTTCACTGCAATCAAACATCCATTACAACACATTCACCACAATCCATGTGAATATTTCAATTATGAACATTCAGTATCAAACACAAATAAGATGGAAATAGAAGTTGACTTTCATTAAATAAGAAGTCTTAAATCAAGTTACATAACCAGAGAAAGAGAGCTTCATTAAAACATTACAATACGGGAGCTTAGCTCAACCATTGACCATTACAAAATATCAAAACTGCATACATATACTCAGAATTGTTGCAACCACCAGGAGTGTGATCGGACTACCGCATTAATGTTTTCAGTTGGCGCCTCCTCTATCAGATGCGAGCCAGGTGCAGTTATGTTCTTTATAGGAAAATCTATCCATAATTGACAGTCTACCTTTACGGTCGCTCTCTGCATGTTTTCCATTTACGGGGTGAGACGAAGTCTCAACTACCACCCCACTTTCTGAACTGTCTACATCAGGGTCAGGACGGGCCGCACTCTAAACTTCACCATCTGGAGCTTTGTTGGACGCTTGCATGGAGGACTTGGAAGGCAGACGCGAATGCTGATGATAGGGAGTTGACAAGATGACTGGGACTGCGTTGGCACCAAAATTTCATATCATCGCCCGACTTAGGATAAAAACATTTCATGGGTTTTTTTAGCCCTCTTCTTTCAGTTTTTCTTCGCTAGAATTCCACTTCCTAGGGAAAACACCCCCCCAATCAATAATGTGTGCTAACAAAATGAATTGAAGAATATTTGTGTCAAGATTCCCTTGCTATAAGCCATTAAGTATATTCCAATATATAGTAAGGTGGTCAAAGAACTGTGTATTAAGAATCCAAGAAGGAAGAAGAAGGATCCTCCAACAATATATTTGATAGGAGAACGTTCTGAGTACATATCAAAGAAGCCTAAGGTAGAAAAATATGGGAACCCAGGAAACCCCATAGTGACCATAACAGTTAATGAGGTTTCCATTGGGAACACTCTCATAGACCTAGGGGAAGCCATCAATGTTATGATCGTTACTACCTTGGAGGAATTACAGTTAAAACCTCTTCTTAGACCTACCCCAACCATTTTGAAATTAGCAGATAAGACCTGGGTTATACCTGAAGGAACTTTCAATGATATCATAGTTACTTTAGCCTCATGGGAGTACCCAGTAGACTTCCTTGTAATCCACTCAAAGGATCCTAACAAAGGCCATCCTGTTATTTTGGGAAGACCTTGGTTAGCCACAACCAATGCATTTATTGTCTGTAGAGAAGGAGAAATGACCATCTCAAATGGACTCTCTATCTAGAAGCTCACCATATACCCTCCAGCTCAACCTATCATGGAGAATCAATGGCGGCTTGAATGTCCATATGATAATGAGGACTAGGAAGAACCCGTGTTGCCAAGTGATCATTCCTGGGAACTTTAGGAGAACATAATAGAAAATGTGGTAAACCAGTTTAGTTTTGCTATCACGTGTGTTGATTTTCCACAATCTTTTCCCTAATTTGAGTACATGTTTGGGGAAGAATTTCAGGAACAATTAGACCCATCGATTTTGTATTCAAAATCTTTCATCTTTGAGATAGAAGAGTCTACCACATCTTATACCATGCCCTACGAGATTAGTCCAGAGAAATTTCTACATATAAACTCCAAACTAGATGCAGACCAACAAAAGCAGTTAGTGAGTATCCTTAAAAAACAATCAGGGGAATTCGCCTGGGAATACACTGACATGAAGGGTATACACCCTGACACATGCATTCATCACATATACAACTAGGGGGAAGTAACACCTGTTAGGCAACCCCAGAGAAGGATGAACCTAACACTCAAGGATATAGTAAAAGAGGAGATCCAAAAGTTATTGAATGTAATATTTGTTTATCCCATCTCCGACAGTAAATGGGTATCCCCACTTGTAGTGGTTCCAAAGAGAGTGACTGGGAAATGGAGAATTTGTGTTGATTTCTGGGAGCTTAAAAAGGCCACTCTGAAGGATTATTTTCCTCTTCCTTTCATTGACCAAGTCTTGGATACCCTATCTAGAAATAAATATTTCTCCTTTTTAGATGGATATAGCAGGTACAATCAAATTCTCATAGCACCCGAGGATCATGACAAGACTACCTTTACTTGTCCTTGGGGAACCTATGCCTATAGGGTCTTACCATTTAAATTGTGTAATTCTCCTGCCACATTTCAACGAGCAGTACTAGGGATATTTGTTGATCTGATTCATGATTGTGTGGAGGTATACATGGATGAATTCATAGTATATGGCAATACTTACCAGGAAGCCTTAGATAATTTAGAAAAATTCCTTATCAGATGCCAAGAAATGAACATGTATTTAATTCGTGAAAAATGTAAAATGTTGTTGACTGAAGGAGTGGTTCTAGGACATCACGTTTCATCTGAAGGGATTAAATTCGATCTTGCTAAGATTGAAGTCATCGTCAGAATTCCACCCCCCAAGACTCAGAAAGAGTTGACAATCTTTCTTGGACATGTTGTATACTACCGACAATTTATTGAAAATTTCACAAAAATTATTGCACCCGTGTTTGGATTGTTAATAAAAGATGTTGATTTTGTTTGGACTGAGCAGTGTCAAGCCGCCTTTGAAACTTTGAAAACTAAGTTGTCTATGGCACCAATTCTTAGGGGGGGCAACTGAGCTCTCCCATTTCATATATCCATTGATGCCTCTGACACTACAATAGGAGGAGTATTAGGGAAGAAAGAAGACAAGCAACCCTACGCCATTTATTTTGTGAGCAAGAACTTGTCCCCTTCCGAGCTAAACTATACAGTTACCGAAAAGGAATTTTTGGCAGTAGTTCATTCTATCAATAAGTTTCGCCACTACATCATAGGTTACGAAGTATTTGTACATACAGATCACTCTGCCATTAGATTTCTCATGAATAAACCCATTACTAATGGTCGAGTGACTAGGTGGCTCCTTCTATTGCAAGAGTTCAACATCACCGTTCTTGACCGACCTGGAAAGGAGAATTTGGTAGCTGATTTTATTTCACGCATAAAAATGAGGATGATGATATTCTCGTTGATGATAGTTTCCCAGATGAGCACCTTTTTTCCCTCTCTATAAATACCTCGTGGTTTGCGGATATGGAAAACTATTTGGCTACTAGGAAGTTACCATCTCATTTGTCACCTCATGAAAAGTGTATAATTATTACACAAAGTGCCAATTACTTTTGGGTTGGTCATGAACTTTTTCGTACAGGTCCATACTTGATCATTCGTAGATGTGTCCGAGAGGATGAGATACCAAAAATACTACGAAGTTATCATGATGGACCATGTGGTGGCCATTTTTCTGACAAACGTACAACATATAAGTATGTGAGGAGTTGTGACAGTTGTCAAAGGATAGGAAGACCCACGTCAGCTGACGAAATTCCCTTGCATGCCCAAGTTATGATAGAACCTTTCAAGAAATGGGCCCTCAACTTTGTAGGACCAATTTCACCCATGTCTTGTAAGAAAAATTATATTTTGGTTTGTACAGATTATGTCACCAAGTGGGTAGAGGCAAAAGCCCTATTCAGGGCTACATAAAAATGTGTTTTTGAATTCATTTATGAAGACATATTTACCTCCTTTGGTGTTCCTCATGAAATTGTTACAAACCAAGGAACTCAATTCACTTCCAAGCTGATGAGAGAACTAACGAAGAAATATGGGATTAAGCACTGCAAATCTTCTCCATACCACCCACAAGATAATGGTCAGGTAGAGTCCACAAACAAAGTTTTGGAAGCTATATTAACCAATACTATTCAATTGCATCATTGAGATTGGGATAATAGGATTCCAGAGGCTTTGTGGGCATATCAGACGATCTAGAGAAACACCACTAGGCATACCCCTTATGAGCTAGTATATGGGAAACAAGTGCTTCTACCAAAAGAATTCCAAGTAAGGACCTTCCGTATTGCCATAGAATTTGGATTAAACTTAGATGAGGCTCAGAAAAAATGATCCCTACTATTAAATGAGTTGGATGAGATCAGGCAAGATGCTATCCAATGAAAAATATTAGTCCAAAACCAGAGGAGCAAGTGGCATGGAAATTTTATTAAGAAGAAACACTTCCAACAGGTGCTTGGGATTTGTTTTTTGACTCTCGATTTAAAACTTTCAAAGGAAAACTTACCACTCGGTGGTTGGGTCCTTACGAGGTAGTCACCGTGTATGACAATGGGGCTGTGAAAATCAAAACAAATGACGATGGACAAGTCTCCTTTGTAGTAAATGGACACCGACTCAAACTTTATCACAGGCCCATTTCCAAATAATATTTTCTACAGGTCATGTCAACTGACAAGGAATTGGCCTTAGTAGATGGGGAATTCCCCCCTTGTTCTTGAATTTTTTTCTGAATTTTCAACTGTACATATGTAAATAATTTTGAATTTTGTTGATAGACAATTCTAGAGATTTTTGTAGGTATTTATTTCACTAGGAGTAGACAGTTTGAAGGAAAATATAAAGGAAGGATTTTTATTCAAAATATTGCTATATTTGAACCTTGTTGTCTGCTAAGCATAAATTGAATAATGACTTGTTGTAATTAGCCACGTTTTTGCAAAGATTTTCATCTTCTTTTTCTCAAGGCATCTCT